>QJPP01007275.1:600000-894104 GCA_003996215.1 Jaltomata sinuosa
ACCAGTAACCTAAGCTCTGATACCAAATTGTCATGACCCAACTACCAGGCCATGCGGGCGCCTACTCTAAGTCGCCTAGATAGGAGAGCCCTTACCACCTGATTAAAAATAGGTATACGGAAGTAAATAGAAAACATAAAAAATCCTTTAATATTTAAAATGAATCAGTTACAAAACTTGAGTACAATGAAATCCTTTACAAATACAACAGACAACCCTCCCTAGGAACTAGTCTAAACAGGTACAAGAGCTTCTTAAGAAAAGTACAAAAATAAAGGGGCATAGCAAAGTAGTATAAGTACAAATAACACATACTAGTAGGAATCATCGATCGACCCAAATCCACCTTCATGTGAATATTTATAAGAAAACATAAACCTTGAAAGGTATACAATCCAGGTCCTTTATCAACAGCCCTTACTACCCAGGAAATTATCAATGGACCTCATACATTCTTCCCCTAGCCTCCCTACCGTAGTCCACTGCAAACTCTACCATAAGAATACAATCCATCCCTCTATCCCGGTCATAACCTGGCCCCTTATAACATTAAGACTCTTTAAGTCCACCCATCTTTCCAAACACTAGAATTACCTCACTAGCTTCCACCTTATGATCCAATTTCTAGCTATCCCTGTTAGTAGGTCTGCCACTCTCACTTAAGATCCTAAGCCAATAACTTTGACCTATAACCGTTAGCCAATTAAAGGACAACCTGCAAAACCCTCACTTACCACCCTGACTTAACCATCCTACCAGACGTGTCCCAAACCACATTTACAAACATAACAAATTTCTACTACACCCTTCAAGTAACCCAGACTGCCCAAGGATCCCTAGTACATTGTCTATAATGTTTAACATTTAATCCCGATCTACACAAGAACCACCCCAGCATTTAAACACACTAACCCAGCCACTCATGGACCAACATATAAATAATACATCATAATGAATAAGACCAATTCAGTCATGGAACCAACACACAGAATAACAACCAAATATGTACGAGAAGTGGTACCCGAGCCAACCATAATAGAATTTATACCAGGCATGGTACCCGATCCAACTGATAAATATACCATACCAGGTATTGTACCCGAGACAACCAATAATCTATATCAAGCGGGGTACCCGAGCCAACCAAAGAATCACAGATATCACAGCAATCACAATCACAATGCATACAACCCACACTTGTAAAACCAACAAGCATTTAAGATAAGTTCATTGCATGAGAGTGGTAATCAAATATCATTTAGCATTTATTCTCTTATTTCCCAAACACATAGTGTACAAGCAATACTAATGAAACAGTTAACATGGACACATAACGTAATTTGGGTCAAAAGTTAACCATCACCTACACAAAACTATGGTTCATTATCCTAGCTTAGATGGCCCTTCCCCGACAGATTCTCGGCTCATTCAATTAGCATATTAATACATAAATCTCACTACTGGAGTTATTTAGGAGTATACATTCATCCACAGGAAATCCGTTTCCTAATACCACAAACTCAGTACCTTCCATGTTCATCCCATTTCCCTCATTTATACAAATCTTGGGAATTTGCTATGACCTAGCAATTCTTTAACCCTTAATCATTATTGGTGCCATGAACCGACCCCAAAATATTATTACCATAGGGTTAGGAATCATAACATTAAATCAAACACTCAATTACAAGGTCACATCACTCATGACAGTAGATTTCCACCCCAACCTGCCAGCTTAAATATGTTGTCCATCCAGACTCCCTGCCCGAAGGTCTAAGTAGAAATCTTCCGTCAATCTACAACATATTATGTATTCGAAATAGGTCCAAACTAATCAATTAATCTAGCCTACCTGGACGTCAAGTAGCTACTTCAGAAGTCAGAATACAAACTTTTAGCTCTGTAGAGGCGAGTTTTGATGGAAAGTTTGCATGGAATCCATGGGTTTTACCCTATTATAGCCAAAATCCCTCATCTCCAGTGCTTTCAGGCTATAGAGAAGCCTAGGAAAGCTTTTGGAGCAACTCTAATCTTATTGCAACTAAACAGGAGAAGTCCAAATATAAAATCTGCATTTTTGGGTTACTAGTTCTGTCAGGCCGCTACAACGGTAGCACTATAGCAGGATAACGTCAGCCCAAACAAAAATTCAAATTCTAAAATTTTTGTTGTGTCAACCAAATTGAATTGAGAGCATATTTCCACAGTTTTTGTAACCCGTACAAGGTGCCTTTTAGTAACTACTGAACAGATCATTACAAAAACATGTTGTGAAAAGTGAATGAACTCTTTTGAGACACCTAGGCTCATTCTCTTTACTCTTGTTTGATGGTATTGACTTAATATTAAACTCTTATTGTTGGTTGCTTAATTCAAAGTCTACATGAATCTGTCTTAATGTTGAACATGTGATATGTGTATGTGAACTGATTTAGCTATTATTCCATATTTTCATGTTCATGTCTAAACAATTTTGGTGTGTGTGCAAAGTGAAAAAACAAATATTAGATTTAATAAGTGATAGAGGCATTTTCTTAGTTAGACGTATTTTTTACACCCTCTCTTTTACCTACCCATATGTTATATCTCTAATTATCTCTGTCAAGCCTTTAGCCTACTCTTTATTCTAATTTATCAACAATAATCATATAACTCCTATAAGCACTTAGACTCACAATTAGTGCTTAAAAGAGGTTAGAAGTTTAAAGAAACAATAAGGTAGACAGTTGAGGATGGGGACTAAAAGAATAAAATTAAGGGTCCATGTTCTGAAAAAGTTGATATTTGACACTAGTATTGAGTTGGTAGAGTTAAATTGAAAAAATGAGAAAATAATTAGGTTGCCTTTTGCTAGTGTCATAGGAAAATATGCTTAAACAAGATTGGTGAGATAAAGAAAACATAAAGGAAAAATGGGTGAAGAAGAGGAAAAAAAGTTGTTGGCTAATTGAAGAAGTGCGTGAAATAAGTAAAAAATATGATGTATTGAAGTGCTTAGGGAGGATAGTCACTATTTTAGTCAAATCATTTATAGCCATCCTTAAGCCAATATTAAAACCATGTGTGTCCAAGTTGATCCTAAATATTGACATTCTTGTATGAGTAGAGTATTTACATGAAGGACAAGCTTATCGTTCACATACATATTGCATATTGAATTCTTTGTGAGAGTAAACATGAATTATTTGATTTATATGCCCATATGTGTGATTCATTTACAGTATTATGAGAAAGTATTTGGGAGACTCTTTTATTGGTGAAAGCACATGATTGACACAAAATTGGTGACGCGTTTGATCTTTAGGTTAGGTGACATAAAAGTGTTATGTTTAAGCTTCTTGAGTCGGTTATTGAGGCTAGGTTGTTCTGAAAAGTTGTTTGTGACTTTTGATTCTTAATGTCGATGATTGCATGTGCAATAAGAACTTGCTTTTTGTGGTCATGACATCCTTAGTCTGAGAAAACCTGTTAAAATTGGTGTAGCTCTGCGAGTGTCTAGATAGAGGCAAGGTATTAAGTGTATGACTTTCTCGAGGGAGAGCAAGAGTCTAAGTATGGAGTGTTGAAAAAATAGTGCTATCACCTAAATATAATAAACAACAGATGGTAACAGATAAAAAGAGCAAGAAACTACATGGATAATGCTATTACTACGATAGACATGGTGCTCCACACTACCACCAAGCATTATCCCGTGAAAAAGCAAGATAACTCTCAACTACCTACTAACCTTCTACCATAATTTGCGACCTTCATACCTATCTATCTAAGGTCATATCCTCGGTTAGTTGGAGCTGCACCATGTCCTATCTAATTACCTCTCGCCAATACTTTTTTGGCTTACCTCTACCTTTCTTCATATCCATGATATCTAACCTCTCACACCTCCTCATTGGGGTATCTGTACATCTCCATTTCACATGCACAAACCACTTCAGTCTCACTTTTCTCATCTTGTCCACCATGGAGGTCACTCTCACCTTGTCCCAAATATTCTTATTCCTAGTCTTATTATTCCTAGTATGAGTACACATCTAGCTCACCATCCTCATTTCCACAACTTGCATCTTCGAAAAATGAGAGTTCTTGGCTTGCCAACACTTCTCCCCAAATAACATAGTTAGTCTAACTACCACTCTGTAGAACTTACCTTTAAATTTTAGTGGTACCTTTATATCACAAGACTCCAGAGGCAAGCCTCCATTTCATCCATGCCGCACCAATACAATGTGTGACATCATCATCAATCTCCCTATTTCATTGGATCAAAGATTCAAGATAATTAAAAATTTCTTTCTTGAGGACAAACTGTATATCAAGACTGACTTCCATGCCTGCCTCATGTATTACATCACTAAATTTGCACTTTAAATATTGTGTTTGGTCCTGCTCAACATGAATCCTTTGGACTCTAGAATTTGCCTTAACACCTCCAACCTAGCATGAACTGCGAATCTCATTAATCAGTATTATGTCATATACAAATAACATATATCATGACACCTCACCTTGAATATGTCTCGTCAATACATCTATCACCAAGAAAAATAGAAACAGACTAAGGGTTGATCTCTAGTGCAAACCCATCTTGATAGGAAAGTGCTCTAAATGTCCAACCATTGTTCTTAGACAAGCTTTGGCTCTATCACACATGTCCTTCATCACCCTAATGTAAGAAACTGGTATACTTATAGCCTCAAGGCATCTCCATAGAACTTAGCTTGGACTTTATCGTAGGCCTTTTCTAGGTTATGTATGTCCCTCTTCCTTTTCCTATACTTCTCTAATAGTCTTTTCATAAGATGAACAGTTTCTCTGATATTGAGAGAATTTAGCAAATTCCTCATCCGAAATCAAAACCATTTTATCAAATAATGAACAAGAAGCAATCATTTATCTAACTCACAGTATCAAAATAAATTGATAGAGAATTGTCCAAGCTAAAACTATCCAACAAGTAAATCACTCAAGAAGATCATAGAACAAGTGATTTTTACTCTAACCAAACAAACTCAGAGAACTACCAAGTCTAAACATCATTCCAAATAAAACTGAAGGTTCCCAAACAAATATGTAAGGAAAAAAATAAAATCAAAAGCTTCTGTATTGATCAAATTGATCTGACCAAGAACAATTGATCGACAAACCTCAAATTCAAGTCTCTCACAAAAGCAACCTTCAAAGATAAAAAATGGAATACAAAATCTAAAGAGAAACGCAAACTTAACAAAACTCAGACAAAAAATCTTATTCAAAATTAATTCTCATTCAAAACGTGAATCTGTTATAATAGAACAACAAAAAATTGATTAAAAATGTCAAGGAGACCTTAAAGAGTGAAGCTATAATGATAATGGCTCAAATACGTGCCTCCATGCGCTTGTCAAAAAGATTTGGTCTCAAGGTCTTTGATGACACGTGAGACTCACGCACTTTGAATTTGGCTACTGAATTCTAAATATTGTATTTTGGAGAGTGACAGTTCTCTCAAGACAACGAATAATAAAAATTTATAATTTCAGTAAGACAGAGGTCAACTCTAGCTATGCAGAGCTAAACTTTGGAGACAAAGTTAACTCTGAAAAAATCATAGATGTAGCTCGATACCATGTGATTGATAAGTTATAAATAATCACTTATTTCACTACTCAAAAAATATAGTTATATAAATACATGAGAAGAATAAGCTAATTATGATACCTAGATATTTAAATTTCTACAAATCAGTTAAAATATCATATACACAGTAATATACAACTGTAGTGATTCTGTAACACATGTCATCTCACATTGATATGAAAATTGCATTGGAATCTCAGTTAGTCATCATTTTGTCAGTTATAGTTTTTTGGTAAAACTGTGTAGGAAAGTTTATGATATTAAAGTTTATCATGATGTTAGAAAAATAAGGTATGCATGTATACAAAAAAGCAAGTGTTTCTTTTTAAAAGGTGGATCATTGGACATTGCTTTAGTGATTGGAGATCTTAACATCACATGAGAAATAATTATTTTCTTCGTTTCAATTTATGTGATGTAGTTTAACTGAATGTGAAGTTTAAATAATATGCAAAAACTTTAACATATTCCAAAAATAACCTTATTAGTAAGTAAATTTATAAATAAAAAAGTAAAAGAACTTCTGACATGCGGTAAAAAAATTAATAACTTTTCTCTCTCCTCATAAAGTGTTGTTAACTCATTCATTAATGTATAGCAAAAGAGTCCAATATAATTCTTCTCTCACTACTCTCTTACACAAAATAGAATCTAATCTCTGTTAACTTACTCTTTCAATGAAGAAGATAGACTTCGAATTGATGGAGGTTTTGATACTTCAGATAAAAGTTTTTTTCTTGATTTCAATTATGGTTTCAAAAAATTGTGAACTCTAAAAATTTGCCAAAATTTTTGAGAGATAGACTCTAATTTTATTTTTCTGGTGCCAAATTTTTCTTAGATTTTGACATTTTAGATAATGGACTGCATTTAAGTAGAGATATATCCTTTTTAATTGTAGGACACATTTTTTCAAGTACTGAATCAGCAAGTTAAAAAAATTCAAAATGAGTATCGTATTTTTAGAAGACTCAATTTTCACAAAAAACTGTTAAATCTAAAAGAGCATCAAACAATTCCAGAGTGACTTTTAAAAGAAAGAATAGATGAAAAGATTAAACATGATTCTATAAAATAAGCAATCATTTTGTTTAATACATCACGAAGTACCATTGATCATATTTGGAGACAATCCAAATTATATGTTGCTAATGGTGATACGGTAAATGTTACTACAAACTTTGCATGCAAAGTTGAAAAAAATGCGTATAAGTCGATATCAATCAATTCAAAGAAATTTTATTGTGCCGTTAAACAAATATTTAATCTCTGTCTTTTTAAATAAATATAGCAAAATAAACTATTTTTCTACATATGAAAGAAGACACAATTAGATCACACACCAACATCATAAAGTCACACTTAACCAAAGAAAATAAAATGGTGTGACTTTGATTCTGCTTCTCAATGATTGATCAAGGTAAACTCCACTCAAATATATTTATAGATATGTTTAATTATATTCATATTGATGAAAAATAATTTTACTTTATCAAAAATAAATTACCTTACTTTCTGAAGAAGAAGAAGAAGAAGAGTCTAATCTATATCTCTCTTGAAAAAGTAAAAGTTATATCACAAAAATTATGTTTATGAATGTTGTTGCACGCTCTAGATTTGATGCAAATGGAATTGAGTTGTTTTTGATAAAATTAGAAAATTTTCTATTTATAGTTAAGTAACTTGCTAAATAGAATAGCAAAAACCAAGAAAGAAGAACTATCGAAATAAAAATAATTTTGTCTGTGATTAAAGATATCACACGATCTTATTTGATAGAGAATGTTCTTTCAGCCATTAGATCAAAATAACTTGCTTCAATGTCAAAGTTCTTCTATTTTCATTCAACAAGATAATGCAAGATCACATATTGGTGTTAATAATTTGAAATTCATGAGAGTCGCTAAACAAGATGAATTTGACATTAAGTTATGCTTTCAATCCCTTAATATTCCTGATTTATATTTTGGACCTTGAATTTTTTATAGTAATTCAATCTCTTCAGTATCAAAGTGTTCCTTCAAATATTGATTAATTAGTCTAGATTGTTAAAAAATCTTTCAATGAAATAAAAGAAGAACATCTCAATCAAGTATTTCTAACTTTGCAGTATTGTATGAATTAGTTGATGAAAGATAATAGTGACAATATGTAATGACCAGGTCCGTCATTACGGGTAAACCATTTGTGCCAATTTTTAGAGTTAGAAAACTTCGGGTTTGGGAGTTTGAAATTCTGAGCTAGGCTAGTCTCGGCCGGATTAAGAGCGAGGTATAGTCAATGGCAATCTGGGTAAGAATTGGATTTGATGTCTTGATTCAAGCTAGTTTTCCTTGTAGCTAACACATAAAGGAGTCCGGGGGACTTTTCAAAATTGAATTCGGGAAAGTAGAACTCACTCTGCCATAGCAACCTCTGTTGTAGCAGAGAAATTACTGCTACAGCGGAAGTCAACATCGGTCAGCCTCCGCCATAGTGGAAGACTCCGCTACGTCGGTACCGCTATAGCGGAGCAGACCACTATAGAGGAGCATGACGGTATTTAATGCAGAAACTTCTCCAAAATAGTTTAGTTTTTCTGCAACTCATTTTGGGAGAGAAGGGGGCAATTTTAGGCGATTTCTACCGGTTTCTATCATTTTTCATCCTAAAGGTAAGGATTCTACTCCCCAAACTCCATGATATCTTTCCTATGCTATAGAATTGCTAGGGGTGAACTTGGGAAAAGGTTTGAGATGACCTAGGAATGGTAGAATTCGGGCAAAAAGGGGATTCTAGGGTGCTAGAGTTCTTGGGTCTTGATTTTGATAATGGGTAATGATCATTTAGGCATAATTCTCTAAGGGAAACCGTAAAAATAATGAATTTAGATGAATTAATGGTGGGAAAGATGGGGAATGGGTGGAATAATCATGGTTGGCATGGAGTTTGAGATTTCTCATAATCCGGGTAATTTGTAGGCCATAAGTATTGATTTTTGGTTACTGTGTATTGAATCTAGACCAAGAACAAGCAAGGGATCCTGAAAGGGGAAAAGCTCTGGCACTGTAGAGTTTTCTTATTCGAGGTAGGTGATGGTTATTGATTCCTTTATGTATTGTGTATTTATGTACTCATGTCTAAGTAATTGTGTGGTATGCATTGCTTAGGAAATGGTTAAGAATGTCCAAAATCATGTTTTCAGTCTTGTGAAATGAACTAGGTTTGTTGCTTGTTGGTTTACAAGTAAGAATGTTCATTGTTTATGACTGTGGATTTGTGTGACATTCAGTTAGCTCAGGTACCACGCTTGGTATGGAATATACTAATGGTTGGCTCTGGTACCATGCCTTGTACGAAAAATACTAGCGGTTGGCTCGGGTACCACGCCTGGTATGAGATAATACTAACGATTGGCTCGGGTACCATGCCTGGTACGGGTTTACTTTCTTGTATTCTTCATCTTTATTAATGGTTCCCTGAGTGGAACGAGTTGTGTTTATGAATTGTGGTTATGTATTTTGGTCCTTGAGAGGTCGGGTTGTTACCTTGCTTTATGAGTTGGTCTTGTTGTAGACCGGGTTGTTTTTCTGACACTTAGGTGTTGTCTAGAGGGGATCTAGGGTGGGTCCGGGATATGTAACAAGGCATAATTGTTATCGTTGTGGATTGTTGATCATAACTGTGAAGTGGTTTACATGTGGGATAAGTTAGGTAGAGACTTGTAGTTTAGGAATACCTGTTGACTTGCCTATGTGTTTTTGTACTCTTACTTGATTTCTGTACTGCTCATACACTATTTATTTGGAACTGGCTGATGATCCTACCAGCACATGGTGGATGTGTACTGATACTACACTTGTTTGTCTTTTGTGAGTATAGAAAATCTTTCGGCGGTTGACGCACGACCTCACTTCGTAGGCTTGACACTTCCAGATATCAAGGGTGAGCTGTTCGACCAAGCTGCCTTGATTTCCATCTATTCGAGTTGTAGCCCATTTTTTTCGGGCATAGACTATTTTTATTTTTTGGGGTTGCATCCTTGTACTCTAGTATTTGGTAGATGTTTGGTACAATGAATTTAAGATTCTAGGGTAGAATTTTTTGCAGGTTACATTCATTTCTATAGAAGTTGATTTTAGCATGATTGATTGCTAGTTTACATTTTTGCACACTGGTTTTAAGATGTTAGGCTATGCTAAGAGTGGGACTGTATTGGTTCGCTCATCCGGGGGTTGTGTAGGTGTCACTCACGGTGGTCTGGGTCGTGACAAAGATGGTATCATAGCCCTAGGTTCATTGATCTTGTTGTACCAAACAGGTCTAGTAGATTCTTGTGGAACGGTGCGGAGACGTCAATACTTTTCTTCGAGAGGCTATAGGACTTTAGGAAACTATCTCTTCTTTCTTCCATCGTGCTATAACTTGATTCCAATTGGTATCTGGTGATACAAATTGGTATTTGACTCTTTCACTCTTTTGTCTGCAGATGGTTAACACAAGGAACAACGGAGCTAGATCAGCGGTCCCAGCAGCGGGCTTGGCTGTCCGTGGTAGAGGCAGGGGAAGGGGTTGAGGAAGAGGAAGAGCCACACCCGCCAGGGGTGGGGTTCAAGATGCTGCAGGAGCGCGAGAGGAAACCCCTCCCCCACTTCAGGAACAGGTTGTCGAAGATGTAGAAGATGTTATGGAGGATGAAGGGGTGCGGGCGGAGGTAGAGGCAGCACCGGCTGGAGGTGGAGGCCTTCCCTCTATGACTCCCGAAGCATTTCAGCAGGCTTGGAATTTCTTGAGTGGTTTGGTTAGGGCTGGAGCCATACCATCGGGCATTGCAAACCAGGCTCTGGGCACTCAGCTAGCAGATCCTACGGCTTCTAGTATGGAGGCAGCTTCAAGCACAGGTGACTTCTTCAGGCCAATGCTAGGCCCAGTGATGACAGGAAATGAACATGAGATGTTGACCAAGTTTATCAAGATGAAACCTCTTACGTTTCAGGGTACAGACAGGGAAGATGCTTATGAGTTCATACTGGATTGTTATGAGAGGTTACACAAGCTGGGCATTGTGCAACAGTATGGAGTTGAGTCAATCACATTTCAGCTGCAGGGTGATGCCAAGCAGTGGTGGAGATCTCATGTGGAGTGTCGGTCGTCTGTTTTACCTCCACTGACTTGGGAGCAGTTCCACTCTCTTTTCTTAGAAAAGTACGTACCTTGTACCCTGAGGGACCAAAAAAAGGATGAATTATTGAATTTGGAGCAGGATAACATGTCAGTCTCTGCTTACGAGGCAAAGTTTCATGCCTTATCTTGTTTTGCTACACAATTGTTGGGTTCCGAGGAGGAGCGGGTTTGGTTGTTTATCAAGGGTTTGAATACTGAGCTTCAGGTATTGTCTGTGCACATGACTTCTTCAGGGAAAGGCTTCAATGAAGTGGTGGATTATGTAAAGAAACTTGAGGGAGTCAGGCAGACGGGGCAGGCTAAGGTGTTAGCCAAGAAGCCCCGGAATGAGGGAAATTATGGTGGTTCATACTCCAAGGGTCAGAATCAGCAGGTACACTCAACCCGTCCTATTCAGTCAGCTCTGCCAGCTGCTACAGGTGGTTGTTCGAGAGCTAATCAATAGTTTTCAGCTCCTAAGGGCCAAGGAGCTTCTTATTCATCTGCTAGCAGGCCTGCACTTGACCGCGGTTGTTTCCATTATAGTGATCTGGGCCACTTTAAGAGGGAGTGCCCTCACAGGTAGACAGGTAATCAGGTTCAGCAGCAGCCCAAGGCTGTGGTCCCGGCAGGTACAGGTAGTCATGCTAGAGGTCGTCCACAGGGTGGGAGAGGTAACTTTCAGGGAGGCCAGGGAGACATAGGAAACAACGGCACAGGCAGGGGTGTTGTGCAGCTGTACAAGGAGGTTGCCTTGATTGATAATCGGGCTCACTGTTACGCATATCCAAGAAGGACCGAGGCTGAGTCATCAGATGCAGTAATCACAGGTACCATTCTCGTATGTGATAAAATGGCTTTGGTATTATTCGACCCAGGCTCTACATATTCTTATATGTCTGTGAGTTTTGCATTGGGTCTGGACTTGATATGTGATATCCTTGATTCCTCTATCCATGTTTCTTCCCCGGTTGGAGAGTCAGTTATTGTGACTCATGTTTATCGTAACTGTTTGGTTGTTTTTATGGGGTTGCATACTTGGGTAGATTTAGTAATTCTGGATATGGTTGACTTTGACACTATTTTGGGCATGACCTGGTTATCCCCGTATCATGGTGTGTTAAATTATAACACCAAGACTGTGGCTCTAGAGATTCCGGGTAAGGATAGGCTAGAGTGGAAAGGTGTATACAGGTCTAAGTCGTTCAGAGTTATATTGTTCGTTCGGGCTAGGAAGCTAGTGGGGAGAGGGTGTGTAGCCTTTTTGGCTCATCTTTGGGATGATAGTATAGAGTCCCCCTCTATTGAGTCAATTCCAATTGTTTTAGTGTTTCAAGAGGTATTCCCAGCGAATTTGCCTGGCATGCCTCCGGACAGGGATATTGACTTTTGTACTGACTTGGAGCTGGGCACTCATCCCATTTCCATTCCTCCGTATCGTATGGCTCCTGCAGAGTTAAGGGAACTTAAGACTCAGCTTCAGGAAATCCTAGATAAGGGATTTATCCATCCCAGTGCTTTGCCTTGGGGTGCTCTGGTATTGTTTGTAAAGAAGAAAGATGGTAGTATGCGAATGTGCATAGATTACAGGCAGTTGAACAAGGTTACCATCTGTAATAAGTACCCTCTACCCTGTATTGATAATCTGTTTGACCAGTTACAGGGTGCATCGGTGTTTTCGAAAATTAACTTGAGGTTAGGGTACCATCAGTTGAAAATTAGGCCCGGGGATGTCCCCAAGACTGCTTTTCGAACTCGATATGGGCATTAGAAGTTCTTGGTGATGTCATTTGGTTTGACCAATGCACCGGTGGTATTCATGAGTTTAATGAATGGGGTGTTTAAATGTTACTTGGATTTATTCGTCATCGTTTTCATTGATGATATTTTGATCTACTCCAAGAGTAGGGAGGAGCATGCTAAGCATCTCCGTATAGTATTGGACATTTTGAGGCGTCAAAAGCTTTATGCGAAGTTCACCAAGTGTGAGTTCTGGTTGACTTCGGTAGCATTCTTGGGGCATGTACTGTCAGAAAAGGGGGTGATGGTAGATCCCCAGAAGATTGAGGCAGTCAAGAGTTGGTTCCGACCTAGCTCTGTGACTGAGGTGAGGAGTTTTGTTGGGCTCGCAGGTTATTACGGGAGGTTTGTCAAGGATTTTACATCCATTTCTACTCACTTGACAATGCTGACACAGAAAGATGTACCATTTGTGTGGTCCGAGAAGGGAGCGAGGAGAGCTTCAAAAGGCTCAAGACACTTCTGACCACGGCTCCTATTTTGTCCTTGCCGATTGAAGGTAAAGACTTTATTGTATACTGTGATGCTTCACATTATGGTTTGGGTGTTGTGTTGATGCAGGATAGGAATGTGATAGCCTATGCTTCTAGGCAGTTGAAGGTGCATGAGAGAAATTATCCGACTCACGATTTAGAGTTGGCAGCGGTGGTCTTTGCACTCAAAATTTGGAGACACTATCTCTATGGTGTAAAGTGTGAGGTGTTCACTGACCATCGCAGTCTGTAGCATGTTTTCACTCAGAAGGACTTGAATCTGAGGCAGAGAAGGTGGATGGAGTTGTTGAAGGATTATGATGTGACTAATCAGTATCATCCGGGTAAGGCTAATGTGGTGGTAGACGCATTGAGCCGGAAGACAGTTAGCATGGGCAGTTTGGCTTGTTTGGGGGTGTCCAAACGACCACTAGCAAGGGAAATCTAGGAATTAGAGTCCAAGTTCATGCACTTGGTAATTTCATAACAAGGTGGGGTCTTGGCTAATATTGAGGTCAAATCCATATTCATAGAGGAGATAAAGGCCAAACAGTTTCAGGATTCACAGTTGGGCAGGCTTCGGAGCAAGGCAATATCCGGAGAGTCCGGGGATGCCAAGTTGGACTCTGGTGGTGTGTTAAACTTTATAGGACGTATATGTGTTCCTTGAGTTGATTACATAATTCATAAAGTGTTGGCAGAGGCTCATGGTTCACGGTATTCAATTCATCCGGGTGTAACCAAGATGTACAGGAATTTGAGGCAACTCTATTGGTGGCCTGGTATGAAAAGGGACATTATTGATGTCATGCCCCGAGCCTACACCCTGGACGTGACACAGTGCTTAGAGTCACAAGTGACCCCAAGATAACCCATGGCCTAGCATACTGCTGATATAAAGACTGAAAGTAAATGCGGAAGCTAAAATGTGCTGAGCTCTTTTGAAAATATTATAAAAAAATGAACTATTATAAACTGATATACAATAGCATTTGAATGATGGACCGTCAACTGACCCGTGGTTCTGAACGATGGACTGTCAACTGACCTATGGTTCTGTCCCTAAGTTCTGGAGTTCTTTGAAGGTGATTCCACGAGTTTACAAGACGGACCATCGTTTGAAACGACAACCCGTTAAGTCACCCGTGAAAATCTGGAAGAAAGGCTGAAAATTGG
Organism: Jaltomata sinuosa; assembly: GCA_003996215.1. Taxonomy (NCBI): domain Eukaryota; kingdom Viridiplantae; phylum Streptophyta; class Magnoliopsida; order Solanales; family Solanaceae; genus Jaltomata; species Jaltomata sinuosa. The sequence continues at coordinate 614,211 of QJPP01007275.1, forward strand.
CAAACCATGGGTCAAACTATGGACCATGGTTTTGGTCTATGGGTCATGAACCAACTCGTCATTTTGAAAGTGAAAATTTTAAGTTGCAGGTCTATTTTCATGAGTCACAGTACGGACCGTGGTTCAGAACCACGGTTCGTCATTCCCATCTTTGGTTACTGGCAGTGCTACAGTAAAATATCCATAACCTTTTACTCTGGACTTGGTTTAATGCGTGGTTGGTGGCATTGGAAAGAAGACTCAAAACCATTTAATTTGGTGGGTAGTAGGCTACCTAAATCTTCATATGTTAGGAGGTGTGATTATTTGAAGATGATACTAGTTTAATCTTACATGAAAACTTCTTTGGTTGGGGTGCTTTCATCTTAACTTGCTTCTAGGAGTTTCTTATGAACATGATTCACATTGAAAACACTTTCTACACTAGGGAATTGATCATGAAACTCATGGAAATAGTTTGGATCTTAGCTTGGAATTTTTGGGGTGTTACAATATCTCCCTCTTGGGATCATTCATCCTCGAATGAAGACTAACTAGGCTGAGGTTTGTAGGGAAAGAGCTGCAATCCCACCAACTGAGTTCTAAAAGTTGGAGTACTGACATGATAACTGATTTCTGACTGAAATATGAACTGAGCTGGGTTTGTGAGGTGTGTATGCATACTGAGAGCATAAGAACACTGATAGGACATAAAACTAAATATCCAATATGATAACTGGTCTGGAGTGAGAGTAGGGACTTAGATGAAACTCATAAATAATGAATGCATTCTTACAAATCGTAGTTAGCTGAAAGAAACATAAAACTGAGAGGAATAGCTATACGGGAAGACTATTCTCTTCTAAACTGAACTTACCAGCATGGACTGAACTGAGCGTAGGGCCTTTTGGCCTTAGGAATGATTACTGGCAGGTCTGAACTGGTTTGATATGAGGAGTCTATTATCTTGCTATATGAAGCTACTGGACATAAGGTATGAGCATCCTGGGCAGGGAGTAAGAACAAGACTATTTCCGCCTCAAACAATACGGTTGACATCTTTTAAGCTTAGGAACACCCTGTTTAACCATGCCAACTTAATCTGAATGCTACAATTGCTATCTGCAATTGTAATTCTCATCAACCCACAAATAGATCCTGAGGTCTGAGCCTAACTATCTTCTTTCACATGTTCAAGCCTATCTCTACTAAATCTCTTGCATCTAGAGTCATCTCCCAAGAATGGCATTCCTTCTTATCACGAAAATCAACTAACATTGAGTTCTAATCAATGGGTCACTAGTCGCACAAAGCAAAGGCCTACATGTATTTCATCACAATATTCAAGCCTATTTCTATGATCATCTTATGGCTTGTTTAGAGCTGGCACTATCTGAGGCTTCCATCATCTTCCCTATCATATGTAAAAACTGTAACTGCAAGAACTTCTGCAAAAGGACACCAAAAAGAGGAAAATCTAGTACTTCCCATCTAGGATACTACTTAGCTTCCCCCACTAACACACTTAGTGTGATCTAGCAACTCAAGGTGAGGTCTGAGAAGTCAAGTACAGGGGTCTGAGTCTCACATACTAGACATCTGAAGCATGGTTGGAGTAAGGAATATAAGCATGAACTATTCAGGAAATCTGGTCTGAGCATATACATGAAGTAGCATGATTTCATTAGCCATCAAGGCATATCTTAAGTATTGAACTGAGTACATAGAACCGATCATACTATGAGACATGAGTTTAAATATTTGTCGAGTCTTATAGCATAAAGCTGGAACTCATAGAGTCGTAGAGTAAGACTAGAATCGCTGTCTGGAGCAATTTCTATTTGTTCTAGGAGCTGAGTATGGACATGCATATATAGGGAGTGCATGAACTTATACATGAGTATGACATAAATACTTATGAGTATAGTGTCATCTTGACTGAAGTGCAAGGAAATCTACTGGAATAAGAGTGGATTGATATCCCATCATAGCCCTTTCTAGAATCCTATACTGGTTGAGTCACAAGACTCGACTTGGTTCATCATTCTATCATCTCCTCCTTAACTTGAAAGTCACCTCTCTAAGTCTGCGTATCTCTCTCCTGAACTAGGCTATAATTGAAGGCAAAACCCTTGCTAGGTCTCCTTCTGAGGCATCTCTTAGCCTCCTCCTTACCCTTAAGGCTATCACTAGAGGATTCATACTCTTTCTGGTGTGGATAACCACTTCTTCTAATATTTAGCAATCTGACCTTTTGCCTATTCATCTACTAACATCACATCTCTAAGTTCACACCCACCAAAATCAACTGAATTAAACCACGCTAAGGTACTCAACATCGTCTATCTATAATCTTTTGAACATCATACAACAACAACTACTCTGGGTGCACATCTATCTTTCTGATGCTTAAGGCTCTCTTCTGTATGTAATGACTTAGTCACAATTTACCAATTCACCTAGGCATCACATATACATCTTATAGCTACTATAATTCTGAATCCATACATCTAGTTCTGGGGTCCGTTACCTATGGCCCATAACATCTCTATTCATACTAACTGTTGAGCGACTGTACTACCCAATTGCTTACATAAATATACCTTTTGTCTAAGGTGCCACTCGTAGTAAAGTTTCTGGAAGAGGGTCCGAGAGCTCGTTCTACTGTAGGCTCAACTGCATAACTAAAAAAGGATACATGCTTTTAGGTTCATAGACTTTAATACACTAGTGGGATCTTCTCAAGCCCTTGTGCAGTCTATTAACTTTCTAATGGCTCTATCTGAGAGCATCTCATTGACATAGATCCGAACTATACTGTCTCTACTACCTTGAAGGTAAGGCATGACTGGAGGAATTTGGATCAATGCATGAATCTGCATAAGTTTCTGAAGGAGCAACTTTACTGCACAATTTGGAGTATGAACAAAGGAAAACATTTCCTAAATGCCCTGTATCCCCTGGAAGAAAAGTACAGACATCTCCGTACCATTCTATAAGACTCTACTAGACACAGCTTCATAGATACCCTAGGACACTTGAACTCTGTACTCTGATACCAAGTTTTTCATGCCCCAAGCGTACACCCTGGATGCGACACGGTGCTTAGAGTCACAAGTGACCCCAAGCTAACCCATGGCCTGGCATACTGCTGAGATAAAGACTGAAAGTAAATGCAAAAGCTAAAATATGTTGAGCTCTTTTGAAAATATTATAAAAAATAAACTATTATAAACTGATATACAATAGCATTCAAAAACTGATACAAGTGAGTGACTGACTATCTGACTGTCTATGAAGCCTCTACGAACACTGAACTCCAGTTAGCCGGGACATGACCCCCAACTATCTTTAATCAATGTATAAACAACTGAAATAACTTCTATAGCTACTAACTGACTAGAGTTCCCGAAAAGAAAGAGAACTCAATCTTTGCTGACTAGAAGTTGTAATCTGTCTGACCATGATCCCGGGAGCTAGCACTGAAACCTACATCATAAAATGATGCAGCACAAGGAAGGTATGCGGTCAGTACTTTGAATGTACTGAGCATGTGAGATATGCACTTACTGTAAATCATGAGAAGATACATGTATACTGAAAGCATAGCTAAAAACTGAACTATGTATTATATCTGAAATGCATAAGTCAAAACTGTAGAACATAAACTCTTTTACTGAAGGAAATATAAATCATGTTATTGGACTGTAACTGTGAGGTCATGGTGTTTAACAATAAGTAAACCTATTACATGGGATTTCATTTACTAACAAGATAAAGTATATCTGTAAGTATTGATAATGTATACTGAATTCAAGCTAAAAGGTATAAGTTGATGCAATGACCAAGTATATAAACATGAAACTATATAATACTGAACTGATCTGGATAACTGAATACAAGGTCATGCAATAATGAATATGAACTGTGGGAGCTACTATTAACCAACATACTCCAAGCTGAGCTAACTATGGGGCCAACTTGTAACCCTGATTGGGAGGGTGTTCATACCTTGCCAAGGGTATAAACAAATCTGACGTGGATCCACTAAACTGATTTCTACAAGCGACAAGAATGTACATCCTAATCTGACAGCTGACCCCTTTGATACCTACGGTGGCATCGTAGTTCTTGGACTTAGGGACTTCTACTAAAGGTCTCAGCCTAATCTGACAACTGAACCTTCATCCCTTCGTCCGCTCAGTGCTAAGCCTATTCCCAACTGAATATAAAGCTATGGATGCAATTGAAATACTGGATAGCTCAAAGTACTGATATAATCTGAGAATGCAACTATTACTGAGACTGAGTCATTCTAATCATGTAATTCTGACTGACTGAGTACCTGACTGATGATGCATGAGGATGATTTATATCATGTGACATATCTGAATGTCATACTAATCATGAAGCTTACTGAGTTCATAATTATTGATGGCATATCTGTATACCATGCTAATCACAAGCCCTACTAAGTTCATCATCATTGATGGCATATGTTGAAAGTCCATACTTAAAATGTATTCTTGTAAAACATACTGAAGGTAAACTAAAGCCTGCTAAATCATGCATAATTCTTTCTTACTAAAACAACTGGACTGGAGTTATTGGAAATCATGAATGCTTGTCTAGAAGCAACACCCATAGTTAAAATCATCATGAGGAAACTTAAACTTGTTTAGACTGAATGTTGACTAACTGAACTAGATTCTGAAAAGAGCACTAACTTTGGAGAAGTTTAGAGACAGCCTGTAGACTGAAAACTGGCTAATTTCATGCTTAAAATTGAATGCTAGAAATCTAAGTTAAATTCTGAAGAAACCCAATTCTCGTGAAAATACTACCATTTCAGGCTAAATTCTTGGTTTCTTAAGGTTCTTGCAAAAGATCATACAAGTCATTGAAAACATAGAGCAAATCTTCTAAAATAGGCTATAATTCATGTAGAAATCAAAAGGACTGAATTCTGTAAAATTTAGCATGATTGGGTAAGAACACTAGTTTCTAACATCATGAAATTCAAAATAGAAGACTGAAGTTTTGGACATAAGGGTGAACTAAACCCTTACTGAATACCCACATACCTGCTAGAACAAGATCCCTGAAGAACATCTGAAGTTTGAAGCTTTGGAGAAAGCCCTAGGTCTGAACTTTAGAGAAGAGCGTTCTTTTCTTCTTGAAACTGACTTGAGAGGAAACTTACTTATTTTGAGGTTTTGACTTAATGAAAATAAGCCTAAAACTATTATAGTCTCAGCTAAAAGTAAAAGGAATGGTCTGAAATACCCCTGGAAACTAAATTAAAAGCTGCTGAATTTCTTGGGATATCGAACCACGGATTGGTTGACAGACTGTAGTTCTGAATGACGGACCATCAACTGACTTGTGTTTCTGTCCCTGAGTTCTGGGGTTCTTTGAAGGTGATTCCACGAGTTTACAGGATGGACCATCATTTGAAATGATGACCTGTGAAGTCACCCGTGGAAATCTGGAAGAATGGCTGAAAATTGGCAAACCATGGTTCAAACTATGGACCGTGGTTTTGGTATACGTGTCGTGAACCAAATCATTGTTTTGAAGGTGAAAATTTTAAGTTTCAGTTCTATTTTCACGAGTCACAGTACGGACCGTGGTTCAGAATCACGTTTCGTCATTCCCATCTGTAGTCACTGGCAGTGCTACAGTAAAATACCCATAACTTTTTTCTCCAGACTCGAATTAATGCACGGTCAGTGGAATTGGAAAGAATACTCAAAAACCTTTAATTTGGTGGGTATTAGGCCACCTAGATCTTCATATTTTAGAAGGTGTGATCATTTGAAGATGAAACTAGTTTAATCTTACATGAAAACTTCTTTGGTTGGGGTGCTTTCATCTTAACTTGCTTCTAGGAGTTTCTTATGAACATGATTCATATTGAAAACACTTTACACACTAGGGAATTTATCATGACACTCATGCAAATATTTTGGGTCTTAGTTTGGAATGTTTGGGGTGTTACAGTTGATTTTGTGTCCAAGTGTCAGAATTGCCAGCATGTAAACTATGAGCACCAAAGACATACAAGACTACTTCATAGGATGACCATTCCAGAGTGTAAGTGGGGAGAATAGCCATGGATTGTATGGTGGGTCTCCCCAAGACTTTGGGAAAGTATGACTCTGTTTGGGTCATTGTTGACAGGCTGACCAAGTCAGCTCACTTCATCCCGGTCAGGGTGGATTACAATTCGCAGCAATTGACTAAGATCTACGTGAAGGAGATTGTTAGATTTCATGGAGTGCCATTGTCCATCATTTCTGGCAGGGGTACGTAGTTTACTTCTAAGTTTTGGGGCAAGTTGCATGAGAAGTTGGGCACACAACTCACCTTTAGTACAACCTTTCATCCTCAGACTGATAGTCAGTCGGAGAGGACGATTCAGGTACTGGAGGACACGCTGAGAGCATGTGTGATTGACTTCGGGGGTCATTGGGACCAGTTTCTACCATTGTGTGAGTTCTCATACAACAATAGCTACCACTCTAGTATCGACATGGCACTGTTCAAGGATTTGTATGGGAGGAGTTTTAGGTCACCGATTGGGTGGTTTGAGAAAGGCGATGTAAAGCCTTTGGGAGTAGACTTGGTAAGGGAAGCGCAAGAAAAGGTAAGAGGTATTAAGGCCAAGTTACTAGATGCCCAAAGTAGGCAAAAGGAATATGCGGAGAGTAAGGTCCGGACATGGAATTTCAGGTTGGTGAACAGGCATTGTTGAAAGTGTCAACAATAAAGGGAGTTATGCATTTCGGTAAGAGGGGCAAGCTCAGCCCCAGGTTTATCAGACCGTTTGAGGTTCTTGAGATCATAGGGCCCATCACTTATAGATTGGCGCTGCCGCCTAGTCTGCCGGGTGTCCATCCGGTGTTTCACGTATCTATGCTAAAGCGATACCATGGGGATGGGAACTACATCATCAAGTGGGATGAAGTGTTACTGTATAAAGATCTTTGCTATGAAGAGGAACAGGTTTTGATTATTGATCGGGATATCCAGAAATTGAGGACAAAGGTGATCAGTATAGTAAAAGTTCAATGAAAGTATCATTCGGTTGAGAAAGCCACTTAGGAAACTGAGAGGGACATGCGGTACAAGTACCCTCACTTGTTTGAGGATACAGGTACTACTCTTTCTTTCTTTATCTTTCTGTATTTTTGGGTTTGATCATTCAGGGATGAATGATGGTTAAATTGGTATTTGTTGTAACGACCGGGTCCGTCATTATGAATTTTTAGAGTTGGAAAACTCTGGGTTTGGGAGTTTGAAATTCTACGCTAGGCTACTCTCGGCCAGATTTAGAGTGAGGTATAGTCTAGGGCAATCCAGGTAAGGATTGGTTTGATATCTTTACTCGAGATAGTTTCCTTGTAGCTAACACATAAAGGAGTCTGAGGGACTTTTCAGAATTGAATTTGGGTAATTAGAACTCTCGGAATCGAGGTTGACGTGAAGGGGTTGCTCCAGGACATCGTGAAAATAAGTGTATTGTAAAAAGGACTAGTTTTGGGGATTTTACGACTTTCTGTCCTGTGTCAACTGCTACAGCAGTTGACAATCTGCCATAGAAACCTCCGATGTAGCGGAGAAATTACCGCTACAGTGGAAGTCAACGTCGGTCAGCCTCCGCCATAGCAGATGACTCCGCTATGGTGGTACTGCTATAGTGGAGCAGACTGCTATAGCAAAGCATGATGGGATTTAATATAGAAACTTCCCCAAAATAGTTCAGTTTTTCTGCAACTCATTTTGGGAGAAGAAGGGGGCGATTTTGGGTGATTTCTACCAGTTTTCCATCATTTTTTATCCTAAAGGTAAGGATTCTACTCCCCAAACTCTGTGATATCTTTCCTATACTATAGAATTGCTAGGGGTGTACTTGGAGAAAGGTTTGGGATGACCTAGGAATGGTAGAATCCATGGGAAAAGGGATTGTAGGGTGCTAGAGTTTTTGGGTCTTGATTTTGATAATGGGTAATGATCATTTAGCCATAATTCTCTAAGGAAACCCGTAAAAATGATGAATTTAGGTGAATTAATGGTGGGAAATCCCGGGAATCGGTGGAATAATCATGGTTGGCCTAGGGTTTGGGATTTTTCATAATTTGGGTAATTTGTAGGCCATATGTATTGATTTTTGGTTACTGTGTATTGATTCTAGACCAAGAGCAAGCAAGGGATCCTGAAAAGGGAAAAGCTCCGGCACTGTAGAGTTTGCTTATTCGAGGTAGGTAATGGTTATTGATTCCTGTATGCAATGTATGTTTATGTACTCATGTCTAAGTAATTGTGTGGTATGCATTGCTTAGGAAATGGTTAAGAATGTCCAAAATCATGTTTTCAGTCTTGTGAAATAAACTAGATGTGTTGCTTGTTGGTTTACAAGTGTGATTGTTCATTGTTTGTGACTGTGGATTTGTGTGACATTTGGTTGGCTCGAGTACCATGCCTGGTATGGAATATACTAACGGTTAGCTTGGGTACCACACATGATATGGGATAATATTAATGGTTGGCTCGAGTAACACGCCTGGTACGGGTTTACTTTCTTGTATTCTGCATCTTTATTAATGGTTCCCTGAGTGTACCGGGTTGTGTTTATAAATTGTGGTTGTGTATTTTAGTCCTTGAGAGGCTGGGTTGTTACCTTGCTTTATGAGTTGGTCTTGGTGTAGACCGGGTTGTTTGTCTGACACTTAGGTGTTGTCTAGAGGGGATCCAGGGTGGGTTCAGGATATGTAACGAGGTATAATTGTTATTGTTATGGATTATTAATCATAATTGTGATGTGGTTTACATGTGGGATAAGTTAGGTAGAGACTTCTAGTCTAGGAATACCTGTTGACTTGCATATGTGTTTCTGTACTCTTACTTGATTTTTGTACTGCTCATGCACTATTTATTTGGAACTGGCTGATGATCCTACCAGTAAACGATAGATGTGTACTGATACTTCACTTGCGTATCTTTTGTGAGTACAGAAAATCTTCCGGCGGTTGACGCACGACCTCACTTCGTAGGCCGGACACTTCGAGATATCAAGGGTAAGCTGTTCGACCAAGCTGCCTTGATTTCCATCTATTTGAGTTGTAGCCCATTTATTTCGGACTTAGACTATTTTTATTTTTTAGGGTTGCATCCCCGTACTCTAGTATTTGGTAGATGTTTGGTACGATGACTTTCAGATTCTAGGGTGGGATTTTCCGCAGGTTACATTCATTTCTATAGAAGTTGATTTTAGCATGATTTATTGCTAGTTTATATTTCTGCACACTGCTTTTAAGTTGTTATACTATGCTAAGAGTGGGACTCTATTTGTTTGCTCATCCGAGGATCGGGTGAGTGCCACTCACGGTGGTCTGGGTCATGACACAAGACTACAAATAAAGGGAGATCTTCTGCTTCAAGTTCGTTGTGATGTTGATACTGTCAATCAAGCTTTAGCTCTACTTCAATAATTATTGAATTTTTACTATCAAGGCACTCTATTTTTGCCCACTTTGATATTTATGTTAGACCCTTGCAAGTTTAATTTATTTTTGAGTAATTTGATATTTTTTGGAACCTTGTAAGTTTAACATGTTGAAGTTAGAATGTCATTTTGTAAAATGTAAAGAAAGTTTTACTTCTTCAAATTTATGTTTGAAAATCCACATTTTATTTTTATTGTGAATCTTGACTAAAGAATAAAGAAAAAAATAAAGATCTAGAAATAAACGCTCTCTTCTCTCTCCTACCCATATCCAAGAGACCCTAAATTTTTCTACCCTTTCATGATCATGGTCGGCGGTCAGTCATCACCTGTGGCTGGCAAGGTCCACACCCCCCTCCCTCCCATCACTTCTATTTTGCAATTCCCTTTTTTAAATCCATTAACCAATACTAAAATCCCTAAATCCATAGGTAATTATACAATATACTTTGATAAAAAAAATCTGATGATGAATACGCCTATGCAGAATAAGATATTGAATGTTAATCCAATTTCAATTTAAGTGTCACGACCAACCCTATCGGGACGTGTGGGCACCTACTCTAATCCACCTAGATAGGAGAATCCTTACCACCCGAACCAACAGGCAATGCAAAAAAGAAAATAAACCATTAAATAAGTCCCTCAATACATGAGGAATCCCTTTACAAACGTTTGGAAAATCTTTATACAACAGCTTTTGAAAATTCCACAACCTTAAAAGTTGCCGAAATGTATTAACAATATAAACACCCTCCCCAGAACCTAGTCTAAGCCGGTACAAGAGCTTCTACTAGATGAGCTTATAACATAAAAAGGACACAACTCCCACCATAGAAGGAAGTAGGAGCTGCTGACAGATCACCGCAATCCTGAACCTGTGAAACATCACCAACCCTGCAACCAGACTATACTTAAAAAGGTATAGCAAGAGTAGAATCATTACAAACACACGTACTGGTAGGCATCATCGGCTGACCTGAATTCACTACTACCATCATGTAAAAATCAAGATAAAATGCACAATGTAAATGCTCCATCCCTTCAACGTTACTTTTATCAATTCCCCTTTTCAGAACCGACCTTCCTAACCTTTAGACTTACCACCTAGACTTCCCAAGTCTCACTTAATCCTTACCAATAACAATGTCCATACCTGGACTACCCTTCCCTTACCCAAGTCAACCGCCTTGACTAGATATTCAGACTCAACCCGGCTAACTGCCCAATCAAACCACTTATACCCGTAGTATTACTTACCAGTGTTAGGCCCTTACCGGACCTCTCGGACAACTTTCCATCCTGGTTATAACAACCCACAACTACAACCCCAAACTTTCCGTCTTACTCCCAATTGACCAATCACATAAAAATCACCTAGTAACTATTGACGCATTCAATGACAACAACAGAGTTATATCTAAATCCCTTGCTAATCCCAAAACCCGGACCCTCCAAGGATCCTCTAACCACACCTAAGTGTTCAACAGGCTACCCGGTCTACACCAACACCCATCCTTAGCTTATCAACCACAACTAATTCTTGACCGTCATTAATACACTTAACGACAATAAATTGTGAACTTAAAACCTCTTTTACATAATCCGGACCCACTCGGATCCCCCTAACACATCTAGGTGTTAACATGACAACCCGGTCTACACCAAGACCAACTAATAGTTAACATCATAACCCGGTCTACACCAAGACCAACTGATAACATAATATAACAACCCAACCTACACCAACACCAAACTCACAATATAATTACCCGGCCTACACCAAGACCAAAAGCATAATATAATATAAAAATCCGGCCTACACCAAGACCAAACTCACAATATAATTACCCGGCCTACACCAAGACCAAAAGCACAATATAATATAACAACCCGACCTACACCAAGACCAAACTCACAATATAATTACCCGGCCTACATCAAGACCAAAAGCATAATATAATATAACAACCCGGCCTACACCAAGACCAAACTCACAATATAATTACCCGGCCTACATCAAGACCAAAAGCACAATATAATATAAAAACCTTTCCTGGTCACTCAAGGACCACCAAAACAAGTATCACAGTTCAATGAAACAGCCCGGTCCACTCACGGAACCAATAACAGTCAATGCAATGCAACAATATCAATGCAATGCATCAATATCAATGCAATAATGCAGTAAAATAAACCCGTACCAGGCGTGGTACCCGAGCCAACCATTAGTATTTTCCCATAACAAGCGTGGTACCCGAGCCAACCATTTGTTATACCCATACCAGGCGTGGTACCCGAGCCAACCGTTAGTATTCCCGTACCAGGCGTGGTACCCGAGCCAACCGAATGTCATTTAATCCACAGTCAAATAATGAACAAACAACTTGTAAAACCACAAGCAACACACAATTCAATTCACAGACTGTAATACAGGACTCTTAGACATTCCTAACACATCCCTAAGCAATGTATCTCATACAAACATTTAGATTAGAGTACACAATATACAATATTTACAGGAATTATTGACCATCTCCTACCCCTCCCTGGGTGGATTACTTAGCCCACCCTTGGTCCGAGGATCAACCCGTTTTGCCTTACTGACATATAATGAATGATTTCCTGTCTTAGCATAATTTAGCAACTACGTGATTCCCGAGACTTTACCCAACACTAAAAACAGAGTGGGAGCACCTCCCCGTAGCCTTAGTAAAACCAATAACTATATCTCATGCCATTTACATTCCCGAAACCTTATCTAGGAGTTTCCCATTTCCATTACCCATAATTCCCAAGCATTCTCCCGGTTCCCCGAACCTTCCCGATATTTCAGTCCCCGAGCCTATCATTTTACTCTACCAAAACAATATAATATACACATTATACGAATCATAAAACCAACCCTTCAATCCATACAATCCCTAATTCACACATAACCAGTATTGAATTTGCCAGACTCCATGCCCAAAGGCCTAATCATGGATTCTCCCTTTCATTCTACACAATAATAGGAAATAAAAATGGTCAATCTACTCTTGGAAAGAAACCTAGCCTACCTGATGCCGAGCAGCTGTTCCATGCCCTTTCTGGCTCCATGAAGGCTTTCCCTGATGATTTTGTAGGCCCGAATCCATGGTTTCGCATCGCCTTCGCTGGAATACCTCCTCCCGATGGATCCCAAGCCTTGGAGTAGCCTAGGAGGGTTTTTGGAATAGCTCTCATCTGTTTTGGGGCTGAAGGGAAGAGAATGAAATTAAAAACCCACTTTCTGGGTTTTCTGGTCCCGTCGCTCTGCTATAGCGGTCCCCGCTCCGCTATAGCGGTACCGCTGTAGTGGAGTCAACTGCTATGGTGGAGGTTGACCATCCTGACTTTCGCTATAACGGTAATTATTCTGCTATAGCGGAGGTCGCCGTGGTGGAGCGTTAGCGCTCATCATGGACAGAATGTTGAGAAATCTCCAAAATTGGTCCATTTTACAACTCACTTGTTTTCTCGACATTCTGGAACAACTCCTTCACGTCAACCTCAATTTTGGGAGCTCTACTTACCCGAATTCGATTCCAAAAAGTCCCTCGGACTCCTCTATGTCTTAGTTACAAGGAAAACTAGCTCGAACAAATACATCTAACCCAATCCTTACCCGGATTGCCCTAGACCCTACCTCGCTCAAAAACCGGTCGAGACTAGCCTAGCCCAAAATTTTCAACTCCCAAATCTGGAAGTTTTCTAACTCGAAACTTAGCACGAATGGTTTACCCATAATGACAAATTCGGTTGTTACAACAGATATCAATTTACCCATTATTCATCCTCGAACGATCTCTATGACGGAGGGAAAAAACAAGCTCGTCCCTCAATCTTCATGCTCTACCATGATAGCATAAATATAACTTTATGCAAACCACTGAAAACCTCCCAATCCCTTGGTATACCCAACTCCGCCAAAAATATTTAACTCACTTCCGCTCTATCAAGGAATTCCTTCCTTCGAGCTGCACAAGGCAACTCGATTACCCCTCCCCGAGTGCCCAAGAAATCCAGGACCTCATTAAAATACCGGAGCCAAAGAAAATCAACTAACGAACAACACAGTTTTTCCCTGCCAAGGGGACTAGATACCACCAGGATGATCCCTTTCTCACTATACCCGGAGTTCTACTAGCCCAAACTCCATTCCGGAAGCTTCCTACGGGGTATTACGCCCCTCACATATCATCCTATCACCTCACTCCTATAAACACTATACCCCGAGACACCACGTGCCTCTAAACCACACAACAGCAAGAATTCCATTGGAACCCATCCTAGCCTGAGATGTTTTCACTCTCACCTTAGGGGGAACTCTGTCTGGGCACTTACACCCTAGCCGTGGCTAAAATCGGTACACCCCTACCTATCCAAGAGCAGTAACACTGGGAATTATCATGGTCAAGAAGCGAGACAACAATGCTAAAGAATCCCTTTTAATAAACCCCCTCCTTTGATTGACCCTACCACTAAGGATCTTCAACAATAAACCAATCAATAATGACCCTCATAATGTAGCCTATGAGCAGTGTCCAACACTACTTAGTCAATTACGGGTCATCTTGTCAAATTCCACATGGGTGACTATACCCACCAATGGTCAATCACAATCTTATCAATACCCCAGGCTACCATGTCTACCCTTTATTTCTTCGCGTATGGATGCGAAATTTCCGACAAATTCCCTTACGCACATACTATATTAGCTAAATCGTTGGTTTCCTTATTTTACAAAGCAATTCGTAGCTTAATACTTGCTTTTACATTGCCCCCGGGAAGGAATGAAAATAGGGGAAAGCAGAGCAGGCTCACTGCCTCACGCACCTCCGTTGTAGCGTTGGTCACTCCGCTATAGCGGTTCCACCGTAGCGGTTGAATTTTGCTATAGCAGTCCCGACGGTAATAGTATAGAAAATTTGATTTTCAGCTAAATGCACCCCTCTCCTCTTCCCGGTTATCACTGTCCAAACCAGTAAATCCCGCCATGGTCTTAAATCACCCTTAAGACCATTCCTGGCATCAAACGCATCATAATTCAGCATAAAATACTATCAATTACAGAATTAATACTAGACAATTGTTCCCAATAATATTTTCCCGCCATTACACACTAATGACTCCCTTATTCCCATGGTTCCCAATCAAGTCCCGACTGTCCTGAAATCGAAGCCTCCCACAGTCATAGTTTCCAATCCCTTATCATCTTAACCAATGATAAGCCCTTTTTCAAAATACAGTACCACTTTTAAATCAAGACTTTTAACAGCTTATCACAGCCTAAGGTATACAGAATTTTCAACTTAATGACCCTCTATAGACTCAACATGCACGGCAGACAACAATTTACACATATTTCAAGCAAGTCACACGAGAGTTGTACAACACAACATTTCAACTTCAAGTTACAACCAAATCAAGTCACACAATTTACTCTCTATTCGTCCCATGGATGATCATTAGTCGATCATCCATGTCTTACCATAACTCCCGCTATTAAGAAATAATAGCCATTGTCCCTGGTACTTATTCACATACCAACCACTTAAAACCTGAGTTCCCACAAGTGTATATATCCTTTTCCCTTATCATTCTTACCAACGATAAGACCCTGCCCAGCATTTAGCATATTGTTTTCCACTTGAATTACAAAACAAGAATTCCTTCAATCATTAATACATAACCAAGTTAAGACTCTTCACTAACTATAAATTCAAGGCAACTCAGCAATTACACACCATAAAATTGCAGTCATTCAAACAATGCAATACATACAATCACGAGTCTCAAGCTCTGACACTTAATCAATCCAGTTTCATCACCATTCATTCGCTTCATGGATGATCGTTAGCCGATTCATCCATCCTTTATATAGTCTCCCAGTCCAGATACCAATTGGAATCTTCCTCAATTTTCCTTGCTTGTCTTATTGCAACCAAATTCCAATGACATCCTTACTTTATTGAGATACCAATTGGAATCGAGAGATACCAATTGGACTCAACCCATACAAGCAAGTGAAAGAATCGCACGAAAAGGAATGAAAGAAGAGAGATATTTCCTAGAATGCTTCATAGCTTCCCTAGGATTAGATGTGGGCGTCTAAACACCAATCCGGGGGACTCTATTTGACATTTTGCTCTTGTACTGGGAGACCGGTAACCTGGGATCTGATACCAATTGTCACGACCCACCCTACCGGGCCATACGGGCACCTACTCTAATCCAACTAGATAGGAGAATCCTTACTACCTGAACCAACAGGCAATGCGGAAAAGAAAATAAACCATTAAATAAGTCCCTCAATATATGAGGAATCCCTTTACAAACATTTGGAAAATCTTTATACAACAGCTTTAAAAAATTATACAACCTTTAAAACTTGCGAAAATGTATTAACAATATAAACACCCTCCCCAAAACCTAGTCTAAGTTGGTAAAAGAGCTTCTACAAGATGATCTTATAACATAAAACGGACACAACTCCCACCATAGAAGGAAGTAGGAGCTGCTAGAAGATCACCGCAATCCTGAACCTGTGAAACATCACCAATACTGCAACCAGACTATACCCAAAAAGGTATAGCAAGAGTAGAATCAGTACAAACACACGTACTGGTAGGCATCATCGGCTGACCCGAATTCACTCCTACCATCATATTAAAATCAAGATAAAATTCACAATGTAAATGCTCCACCCCTTCAACATTACTTTTATCAATTTCCCCTTTCAGAACCGACCTTCCTAACCTTTAGACTTACCAAGTCGCCTTGTCACCTAGACTTCCCAAGTCTCACTTAATCCTTACCAATAACAATGTCCATACCTGGACTACCCTTCCCTTACCCAAGTCAACCGCCTTGACTAGATATTCAGACTTAACCCGGCTAACTGCCCAACCAAACCTCTTATACCCGTAGTATTACTTACCAGTGTACGGCCCTTCCCGGACCTCTCGGACAACTTTCCATCCTGGTTATAACAACCCACAGCTACAACCCCAAACTTTCCGTCTTACTCCCAATTGACCAATCACATGAAAATCACCTTGACGCATTCAATGACAACAAGAGAGTTATATCTAAATCCCTTGCCAATCCCGAAACCCGGACCCTCCAAGGATCCTCTAACCACACCTAAGTGTTCAACAGGCTACCCGGTCTACACCAAGACCCATCCTTAGCTTATCAACCACAACAAATTCTTGACCATTATTAATACACTTAACGACAATAAATTGTCAACTTATAACCTCTTTTACATAGTCCGGACCCACTCGGATCCCCCTAACAAATCTAGGTGTTAACATGACAACCCGGTCTACACCAAGACCTACTAATAGTTAACATCATAACCCGGTCTACACCAAGACCAACTGATAACATAATATAACAACCCAGCCTAAACCAAGATCAAACTCACAATATAATTACTCGGCCTACACCAAGACCAAAAGCACAATATAATATAACAACCCGGCCTACACCAAGACCAAACTCATAATATAATTATTTGGCCTACACTAAGACCAAAATCACAATATAATATAGCAACCCGGCTTACACCAAGACCAAACTCACAATATAATTACCCGGCCTACACCAAGACCAAAAGGACAATATAATATAACAACCTTTCCCAGTCACTCAAGGACCACCAAAACAAGTATCACAGTTCAATGAAATAGCCCGGTCCACTCATGGAACCAATAACAGTCAATGCAATATAATAATATCAATGCAATAATGCAGTAAAATAGGTATGGTACCCGATCCAACCATTAGTATTTTTCCGTACCAGGTGTGGTACCCGAGCCAACCATTTGTTATACCCGTACCAGGTGTGGTACCCGAGCCAACTGTTAGTATTCCCGTACCAGGCGTGATACTCGAGCCAACCGAATGTCAATTAATCCACAGTCAAATAATGAACAAACAACTTGTAAAACCACAAGCAACACACAGTTCAATTCACAGACTATAATACAGGACTCTTAGACATTCCTAACAATTCCCTAAGCAATGTATCTTATACAAACACTTAGATAAGAGTACACAACATACAACATTTACAGGAATCGTTGACCATCTCCTACCCCTCCCCGGGTGGATGACTTAGCCCACCCTTGGTCCGAGGATCAACCTGTTTCCCCTTACTGACATATAATGAACGATTTCCTGTCCTAGCATAATTTAGCAACTACGTGATTCCCGAGACTTTACCCAACACCGAAAATAGAGTGGGAGCACCTCCCCTTAGCCTTAGTAAAACCAACAACTACATCTAATGCTATTTACATTCCCAAAACCTTATCTAGGAGTTTCCCATTTCCGTTACCCGTAGTTCCCAAGCATTCTCCCGGTTCCCCGAACCTTTCCAACATTCCAGTCCCTGAGCCTATCATTTTACTCTACCAAAACAATAAAATATCCACATTATACGAATCATAAAACCAACCCTTCAATCCATACAATCCCTAATTCACACATAACCAGTATTGAATCCGCCAGACTCCGTGCTCGAAGACCTAATCATGAATTTTCCCTTTCATTCTACACAATAATAGGAAATAAAAATGGTCAATCTACTCTTGGGAAGAAACCTAGCCTACCTGGATGCCGAGCAGCTGTTCCATGCCCTTTCTGGCTCTGTGAAGGCGTTCCCTGACGATTCTGTCAGCCTAAATCCATGGTTTCACGTCCCCTTCGCTGGAATCCCTCCTCCCCATGGCTCCCAAGCCTTGGAGCAGCCCAGAAGGGTTTTTGGAATAGCTCTCGTCTATTTTTGGGGCTGAAGGGAAGAGAATGAAATTAAAAACCCGCTTTCTGGGTTTTTTGGTCCCGTCTCTATGCTATAGCGGTCTCCGCTTTGCTATAGCGGTCTCCGCTTTGCTATAGCGGTTCTACTATAGAGGTACCGCTATAGCGAAGTCAACCGCTATGGCAGAGGTTGACCGTCCTGACTTCCGTTATAATGGTAATTATTCTGCTATAGCAGAGGTCGCTATGGAGGAGCGATAGCGCTCATCACGGATATAATATTGAAAAATCTCCAAAATTGGTCCATTTTACAACACACTTGTTTTCCCGACGTTCCGTAACAACCCCTTCACGTCTACCTCGATTTCGGGAGCTCTACTTACCCAAAGTCAATTCTGAAAAGTCCCCCGGACTCCTCTATATCTTAGCTACAAGGAAAACTAGCTCGAACCAAGACATCTAACCCAATCCTAACCCGGATTGCCCTAGACCCTACCTCACTCCAAAACCAGTCGAGACTAGCCTATTCCAAAATTTTCAACTCCCAAATCCAGAAGTTTTCTAACCTAAAACTTGGCACGAATAGTTTACCCGTAACGACGAACCGGATCATTACATTAAGTTATTTCCTACATACAATGGTATTTCTGTGATGAACTGGACAAAAAAAGAAATTTATAAATTGAATATTATTGAGAATCACCAATACATTGTCATTGAAAAATTCTCATATGGTTGGGCAGATCTAGAAGACCTTAGGGAGCAAATTCCTAAGCAAAGTGACGTGAAAGGTGAATGTAAAATCGATTTCCTATGCAACAAACATATATTAATGAGGTTTTCTTTAATTGAAGATTTTGTTAATATAATGGCCAAGACTGCTTATTACATACTAGTAAAAAATAATTTATCATATCGAATAAGACCTCTGATTTACGATGCCAAATTTAAAATGGAGGAAGAACTCATTCAAGCCATGAAATAGATCTCTTTTTCAGATCTATCGCCTACCTTCTTTGTAAAAGAGTCTTTATTTACTTTGACATTGACAGTGGATAAACTACTTCATCTTGACATGACAATAATTAATAAGACTAGGCTAAGTTGTGCGAGGGTCAAGATAACCAAATTATGCGAGGGTTAAGGTACAAGTGAATTTGCTAGCTAATCTACCTAAATATGTTCATATAGAGATTGAGAATGAAGCAATGAACGAAGTCAAGATCCAATATGATGTTCTACCATGTTATTGTAAAAAATACAAGTTGTAAGGACATAGTGAATAGAAGTACAAAGTCCTACATCCAATGTTAAGAAGAGACAAGATGATAATGTTAACACAGATTTGGGGCAAAAAGAAGATTAGGTAAAATAATTTTCTCCTAAAAAATTAAAGAGTCGAAGAATTGTGGGGAAAAGAGAGCAATGAAATCCTACCAATAGAATGTTCACACTTGAGAAGAATTTAGATAAATTTACCAAAATAAGATCATCTAAAATAATTTTCTCCTAAAAAATTAAAGAGTGGAAGAATTGTGGGGAACAGAGAGCGATAAAATCCTACCAATAGGATGTCACTTAAAAAAAATTAAGATAAATTTATGAGTGACACTGTCACAAAAGTCACTTGACACAAGAGATAATATTGTGACTTTCAATTCTTTTAATATCCAAATAGAGGAGGAGAACAACAATAAAGAGGATCACAATAACAAAATAATAGAGGAAGCAGAATAATAACTAGAGCAACGGGGAGGAGAAAACACAAAAAAGTGAATTTATAATATATTTTTCAACACCCAATCTGATAATACAAGGGGTTTAAAGAAGCCAACTATAGTGGTTCAGGACCAAAAGATAGAAAAGAAAAATAATAATGCATAATAGAAGAAAGAAGATTTATGCAAGCAAATTTCAACCCATAACAAATCAATTCAAAAAGTGAATATGCAAAATGGGAAAATAGTGGATATGAAAAATGCCATCAACTTAGAGGAAGGTGAAATAGTAACATAACACGATAATGAAGAAGGAAAGACAAAGCAATCCAATGAAGAAGCATCAGGCACAAGTGAAAAAAGAAAAAAATGCAAATATATAATCAGTGTTACTTATTCAGTAGCAATTGCTATAGATAACTCAGAGGAAAAAAATATAAATGATACAAAGACACAATAACTAAGAGACATACAAAGAAATGTCACACAACATGGCTAGATAAGTGTCAACATGCAACAAAAGCAAAAGAGGAGAATATATTATCTACTGATGCAGCTAGTGATAAAGGTACATGGGCCAAGGTAAAAGATGGGAGTATAAAACTGATACTATCTATCACCTTTCAGGTAAAATACACCAAAAAAATACAAAATACAGTGATAACTTATAAAAATACTCAGGAGCAACTTGTAAAAATAAAGCAGAATACACCAACTGAGGTACTTCATGACTTGGTGTCACACAATATATACAATAAATTAAAGAATACATTAGTAAGCACAACAATAAAAGAGTGGAAGAAGATGTAGATGAGGATGATATAGGAATCTGGGAACATACAAAACAAAAAATAAATTTATCCCCTAAAACAACAAAGAATGAAAACATTAGGGGAATAAGACAAGGAAATAGAGACAATCAACAATCGATCAGGGCTGTGCCAAAAAGAGGTTCTTTAAGCAAATTGTTTAAATGATGAACAAAGCTCTACTTTGAAATATTAGATTAGTAAGAACAAAATAGGCTTTTCATAGATTGCAAATATTAAACAAAAATCATAAATACTTTCTTGTTATAATTATGAAATAACTTCAACATTTAAAACATCTTCAATGATATAAGAGGAGATTGGGCATGATTTTGCGTCCTTCGCACACTCAAGTGTACGCGATCGTACAAATAATATAGGATTTTAAGTCCAGATATCGTACCCACAGAGACTTGTCGATTAACTATTTACTAAATTGAACTAATGCTAATTATTTATTCAAGCAGAAAAATTCAAATTATATTATGAATTAACTAAACTAAAAAATTAACCAGATGAAGAGCAGAAAAAATAAGCTAACTAATGAACAATTAACCAGATGAAGAGCAGATTTTCTATTGGGTTACGTAATCAATGAGTTGAAATCGATCTAGGGTTATGGATTTGCTAACAATCATGTTGAGTAATCACTTGAATTGACTCTGATTTTCTATTGGGTTACTAGTTGCGGGTTGATTTTAACTATATTGAGCATTTTGCCAACAACTCTAGGTCTCCTCGACTATTCCTAACGCCTATATTTCTATAATCGTCAGTCGATAGTGAAGGGCATGTGATTTTTCTTCTGTATCAACTGAGCAAGGCTAACGGGTATATTCTTATCCATGTTAGCAAATCGTTCCCCCTTCCCTATAGAGTTCACAATCAAGCCTTACTTTTTCTTATTACGCACGCAAATTCTCTATTCCTAGTCTAATTTACGTGCCACAAATAGTATTTGAATAGTGATCAAGCAAATAAATAATTAAATCCAAGAAAAAGTAAGTAATCACACGAGCCTTAGCACGACGATAAATATCTTATTAAATCATTTAATGTTTATACACCAACAATCATGAAGCTACCATATAAGAAGTTTAACTCCACATAGACATGGAAAAATTACAACAAATTATCCAAAGAAATACGAAAAGATAAATAAATACTAAAGAAGAAAAGATTAAACAAATTTTTTTCGACCTTCATGGCGGCTCCTAGCTCTTTCCAGGCCAAAAATTCTATAAAAATTGTGCATATGATGTATTTATAGAATACCAAAAGGTCTGAATTTTTAAATATTAAATCCAAATTGGACAGAGATAAAAATTTATCGAGCTTGCACCACGCTTGCACAGCAAGGCAGTGGCGCAAGCGACACTTGAGATTCAGAGAACGTGAAACTTTTGCGCCACTGTTGCTACAAAGTTGATGGCGCAAAAACAGGAGCTCCCGTAGTTTTCATCTTCCAACACGTGCTCAGGTACGTATTCTTCTTCTTCTCAATTTCAATTCAAATCACTTTGCTACTTCCTTTATTAATATTAATATTATATTAAACTCAATCCATTAAGCTGTCTGCTTAATTTTCTTACATGATTTTTTTATTTTTAATTCATTTTTGCTTTAAATTTCTTCATCTTCACACTGTTTTAATCCTACATATAAAAAATATTAAAAAGAGATAAATGCATAAGTACCACCTTAAACTATATGTGAAATCTCAGGGACACACCTTAACTATATAAGAGTCCTATTACCCCCTAAACTATTTTAAAGTGTAATAAATACGCCCTTTAGTATTGAGGTGGCACAGAGAGTGTGCTCACTCTCTTGGAAGCAAGTGAGAGGCGAAAAAATAAAAAAAATTAGATCAATATTGGACACATGTCCTTTTTTAATTGGACATCTTACAATTAGTTGGTACACATAATTAATACCATTAAAATTTATACATATTTAATTAGTTTCCTTTCTTTCTTTGTAAAATTTATTTATCTCCTCACTTTTATTTCCTTTTTTCTTTCATTAATTTCTTGTCTTTAGATTTTTACTTAATTTGAAAAAATATGTATATATTGTTTAAAAAAATAATGATTCTTTTAAAAAGTGACCTTTATTTTTGTTTTTTTTAAAGTTTAATTTCCTTCATTTTTTTTGGTATTCGTACAAAATTAACATATTTAAATACAAGGCATTTGAAATTAAATCCAAAGGAAAGACGAAGAAAATAAAAGAATAAATAAAATCAATAGAAAAAAATGAAAGAAGGTAAAAAATAAATAAAAGAATTATGTGTATTTGAGAAAAGTTTAAACACAAGGCAAAGAAAAATATAAAAGATACATTCTTAAAAAAAAAATTAAGTACAAGAAAAATAAAAATAATTTTTTTACGTGTATTGACTTATTTAAAATACAAGGCAAAGAAAATAAGAAGATTTTTTTTTAAAAAAAAAATATTTAAAAAATAAAAAAAACTTATTTATACACGTGGCAGCGCGTGTATATCACCACAACTAATTGGATTGAGTTATGACTCCACGTCAGCACATAAAGTGCAAAGAAATAAAGGGAAAAAAAAAGTTTAGGGGGGTAATAGGACCCTTATATAGTTAAGGTGTGTCGCTGGAATTTCACCTATAGTTTAGGATGGTACTTATGCGTTATCTCTATAAAATTAAGCACAAAGTAATATAATATATAATCAAAAGACGATTAAAAGTACTACAATGTGAGTCAAATGATAACTAAATATATGTATTTTTGACTTCACATCAACACCCCACACTTAGACTCTTGTTCGTCCTCGAGCAAGCATTAAAGTTCTTCTCAATAAATCACGCTAGGAATATCACCACTTTGATTGATACAAATAATTAGGTCATACAACATCTCACAACATTATGTACACCTCCAAATCATTATGCAAGATATATAAATAAACAATAAACTTTTAACCATCCTAACCTCAAAGATGGACTCTTACTCATCAAATTCAAGCACGCTCACCTACTCTGTCAAACAAAGCCAATAACATCACCTATCTTTCAGGAAACAAGTTCCCTCGCAAGAAGAAACAGTCCATACACTCAAATCAAAGAATCGCATATAAATTAAGGATTTCGCATCAAACAACAACTCTCTCACTCACAAAAGAATTCACATGTATGCACAAAGAACTATTGGCTTGCCCATTATCTTTATCTCTACTAATTAAGCATGCACGAATAGAATTAAATAGGACTTTAATGGGTTGTAATATTGGTTAGGGGATGGGTAGGAAAACTATATAATAGTGACTTACACTTTCCTAAGCACTTTGCACTTTTATACTTCATCACCTATCATTTTTATCACCTTTTTTTAGCCCTCCCTTCAATTATTTTTACTAGTATTCTCATCCTATCAAGAACACTTCAATCATATTTTTTTCTCAAGCAATTTTTTTCTCTTTTTTTTCATATATCACATTCTCTCTAAGAGAGTCTTTTCATCACAAGTAACTCTCATTGGTCGCTTTTTATACTTGACCATCCATTTTCTTCAGATTTAACAATTATATCACAGTCTATACAACGGTGCACAAGAAAGTAGGATGCAAAAACTAGAAATTCAATAAAAGGATCAAGGCAAATAAACGGCTACCAAATGAAGGCTACAGGCTCAAAGGGGCTAACTAGTAGTAAAAATATCTGAAAAGGCTAAAATTCACAAGATATATCAAAGAAAACGTATTCTCATCTTCTAAACAGAGCAATACTTTTTATTTCGCTTCAATAACATGCGGGGCAAGTTCTAGACTAAGATGCAAAACATGAAATATACAAGAAATCCTCACCTCTCATCGCACAAGTCTCAATCAAGATGGATCAATTTCACTTCTAAGACAGACAGGGTCATAGCGAACTATAGAATAAGAATAAGTTATATACAGAGTCACTATCCTGAGCCTAGGTGTCAAAAAATTTGCTATTTTATTAACACTTAAGCACTCATAGGAAAGTACTATTCAAATTCAGGCTTAAATATGCTAGTATCAAATAAGTCAAAAGGTCTTTTCTTTTCTCTCCAAAAATAATTACTCCTAAAAATAAAAAAAAAACTACTCGGTTCAAAGTGCTCCCCTCGAAAAAGAACTGAAAAGAAAAGTCAAGAGGTGGGTGAAGTATGCCTCTACTAATTAAAGAGTAAAAAACTATCCTAAGTAAAGAATATTTTTTTGTGTGTGTTTTAAAGCTTTTTTTTTTCAATTTTTCATCTAACTTAGCAATAAAAAACTCAAAATTCTATGGCATACGTCACCCTTAATAATTATGGAAAGATATCCCATCTCACACTTAATGTCATGCTTTGTCTGCAAAGCAATAAATAAAATAAAAACTGAGTTAGAGATACTTCCTGAGGCTCTCTAGGGCCTAGCTAGCAGCATGTTTCTTCACAATGATCAAAGGGCGAATGACCCCACACTTAAGTTTAAATCATGCTCTTTAGCTTCCAAATTCGGGTACTCAGACTTTTCCAAACCTGTAAAATAAAAATAAAATAAAACATGACACTATAAAAATAAAAAAGAAAAATAAGAAGCTACACTATTACAAATTGGGTTGCCTCTAAATAAGCGCCTGATTTAACATCACGGCACGAACCATCAAGTTCATCACTTTTTTTTCCATTTAAAACTAATGAATTGTACCCCTAACTTTGCATCAAATTTTTTGCTCCGCTCAATGGGTGGTGGTATAAATATAAAGGAACCAAGCAATAAATATCGCATCTTGCACTTCTTGGCCCTTAAGTGAGGAATGTCATTTTATCTTTTTGGCATGACAAATTTCAGAATATAAGGGCCTTGTTCCTCATCCGCAAACTTCTCCATTGGTTTGGAAGGCTCAATTTTCATGTCACCAATCAAATACTATGTCGAAAAGTGCTTTGAATGAGGTCCAAACACGCCTTAACTCTAAAATTACATTATTTATGACATTCTCACTTTTGTACACCTCGTCAATATCGGCAACATCAGTAAAAGTATGGTCGATTAATTGGCCCTCCAATTTTAGCTCCTCAATTTTTCTTATAAGTACCTTTTCAGCCTCACACAACTCATTACTAAATTGTTGTGCGTTAAACACATCAACCTTTGTACTCAACTCATCTTTTAAGTTGTGAATATCCAAGCCAAATATGTCAACCTCTTGAATGAGCTTCACTCGTCCTTCTAAGAAGTGTATCATCTCATCTGTAATTTTCTTAAGGTGATCCCCATATTCCTCCAATAATTTCCTGCAAGGATCAATACTATCAGAAGCACAAGCATTATTAAAATCATCATAATGAGGGCTCAAGGAAGGGTTATAACACTTAGAATAATCTTTTCATTGACCAGCACACCATTTATAAAAGTCCCAATCATAGGATTTAGAAGGGTCACACAACCCATTCCATAAGATCGAAAGATTTGAACAATTTTCTAATAGGTGAGGTCCTCCACAAAGAATACAAGGATCAATAAAATATGAGTAACCAACATTCGACTCGTTCTCATTCCATATGCCATGTCAAAAGAGTAGTAAAATAAAAATTTTTCTTTTAAAATAAGTAAAAAAAGATAAGAAAAAATTAAAAATAAAACTTAAATAGATAAAAAGAAAAAACTTTAATCTAGATAAATAGTTAATTTCTAAGTCCTCAGCAATGGTGCCAAAAACTTATCGCGTCCTTCGCACACGCAAGTGTACGCAATCGTACAAGTAATATAGGATTTTATGTCCAGCTATCGTACCCACAGAGACTTGTCGATTAACTATTTACTAAATTAAACTAATGTTGATTATTTATTCAAGCAGAAAAATTTAAATTATATTATGAATTAACTAAACTAAAAAGAAAAATAAGCTAACTAATGAACAATTAAGCAGATGAAGAGCAGATTTTTACGTAATCAATGAGATGAAATCGATTTAGGATTATGAATTTGCTAATAATCATGTTGAGTAATCACTTGAACTGACTCTGATTTTCTATCGGGTTACTAGTTGCGGGTTGATTTTAATCATATTGAACATTTTTCCAATAACTCTAGGTCTCTTCGACTATTCCTAACGCCTATATTCCTATGATCGTCGGTCGATAGTGAAGGATATGTAATTTTTCTTCCGTATCAACTGAGCAAGGCTAACGAGTATATTCTTATCCATGTTAGCGAATTGTTCCCCCTTCCCTATAGAGTTCACAATCAAGCCTTACTTTTTCTTATTACGCACGCAAATTCTCTATTCCTAGTCTAATTTACGTGCCACAAATAGTATTTGAATAGTGATCGAGCAAACAAATAATTAAGCCCAAGAAAAAATAAGTAACCACACGAGCCGTAGCACGACGATAAATATCTTAACAAATCAATTAAAGTTTATACACCAACAATCTTGAAACTACTATAACCCTAGATGAGAAGTTTAACTACACATAGACATGAAAAAATTACAATAAATTATCTAAAGAAATACGAAAAAATAAATAAATACTAGAGAAGAAAAGATTAAACCAATTTTTTTTGGCCTTCACGGCGGCTCCTAGCTCTTCCCAGATCAAAAAATTTATAAAAATTATGCATAGGATGTATTTATAGAATACCATAAGGTCTGGACTTTTAAAAACTAAATCCAAATTGGAAAGAGATAAAAATTCATCGAGCTTGCGCCACGCTTGCACAGCAAGGCACTGGAGCAAGCGGCACTTGAGATTTAGAGAACGTGAAATTTTTGCGCCACTATTGCTACAAAGCTGATGGCACAAGAACAGGAGCTCCCGTAGTCTTGATCTTCCAACACGTGCTCAGGTACGTATTCTTCTTCTTTTCAATTTCAATTCAAAGTACTTTGCTGCTTTCTTTATTGATATTAATATTATATTAACTTCAATCCATTAAGTTGCCTGATTGATTTTCTTACATGATTTTTTTGTTTTTAATTTATTTTTGCTTTAAATTTCTTCATCTTCAGATCGTTTTAATTCTACACATTAAAAATATAAAATTAAGCACAAAGTAATATAATATATACTCAAAAGACGATTAAAAGTACTACAATATGAGGCAAATGATAACTAAGTATATGTATATTTGGCCTCACATCACATGACTATAGCTTGGGCCAATACCAATGAGAAGATTTGATTTTGAGTGGATGAATATACAGAGATAGAGATTATCAGCAATACAGACCATCAAATTTTTCTTAAGCTTTTTCTTCAAGAGGAACAGTTTCATATGATAACCACATAGGTATATGTCAAATTCACATAACAGGAGAGGCTAAATTTATGGAATGACATATGTAACCTGACTTATACAACCAATATTCCTTGATTGATGGTAGGAGATTTATATGCTATCCTAGATGAAGAAGAGAAAATTAGAGGACTCCAAGTTACCTCTCAAGAAATTAAGAACTTTGCCTTTTGTGTAAATTCATGTGAACTTTATGAGGTTTACCTTTAAAAAAAGCCCATTTACATGGTGAAATGGAAGAGCATGAGCTGATTGTATATTTCATAGACTGGAAAAGAATTTGGTGAATAATTAATTTCAAGAATGATTCTCCAAAATTGAGGTTGAACATTTACCAAGGACATGATCTGATCATGCGCATTTTCTTATAACGTTAGCAGGAAGGAGCACAACATAAGTAAACCTTTAGCCATCTGAGTAGAAAATAATTTTTCGATAAAAATGGTGAGGCAGAACTGACAAACAATAAAGAAGACAGTATTTACTGAAAATTCAAGCATAAAATCAAAAATTTGAAGAAGGCACTCACAATATGGAGTAATCAGACTTATGGTGATACCTTTAAGCAACTTATTATCAGGAAAGAAATTATGAAAATAAAATATAGCTCTTAGAGGAGGAACTTACACAATAGAACAGAATGGTGATACAACAAGCATGGATAAAAATGAAGAAATACATGCACTTTGAGGAAGAGTTTTGGAGACAGATATCTCTTCTGTTTTATGTTTAGAGAAGCAATTCTAGCAGTTGAATCACTTGTTAGAAATGGTCACAACAGAAGATAATGAGAAACTATGTGGATTACCTCCCATAGAGGAAGTTCACAATGTTGTTTTTAGTCTTAAAGGTAATATTGCCTGTGGACCTGATGGTTTGTCAGGGTTTTCCTATCAGCATTACTGTGAGGTGGTAGGTCAAGATTTATGCAACACAGTGAAGACCTTCTTTGGAGGTAACACTTTGCCTAAAGGCATCACATACCAATTTGGTATTAATTTCAACGAAAGCAGTAATGAAAATATTCTCTGATCTTAGACTTATTAGTCTAAGTAACTTTATCAACAAAGTCATATTGAAAGTTTGTTAATTTGAGTAATAAATAAAATCTGTATTTAAACAATAGTAAGTAGAAACAAGAACTTAAAACTATTTACGAAAAATAGTAGAAAAGAGATGAAGAAAATAATCGAGCCCACTGAATGAACAGTGTGTCCTTAAGAAAATTATTCCCCTCAAGCACCCGAGGTTGATGGAATATATCCTCCCAGGATAGAATGATTAACATCTATAGAATAACGGTACCTCAAACTCTATTGATCGGTGAACCACTCAACGGTAGTAAGTCACACTTGAATTTAGAAGAAATTTAGAAGTATACTTATGTATTTTGTACTCAAATAGTACTTAAATTCGTGCTTCATATCTGAATAAGAATCATATATTTATAGACAAAAAATACTACTTCAGAAAGGAAGAAAAGGTTCAGAAAAGTTACACTATTTCGAATACGACAGGATGATGTGTGAAACGCACAAGAGGAAATGCGCATTGCATGTCCCATCGCAAAAGCGTCCAGTGACGCTACCAGGACTGGCCGTGATGTGCTATGGAGGTGCAAAAAGCACAAGGCATTGTGCGTATCGCATGCCTCATCGCATGTTACAAAACAGTGAGTCAAAAAGGATGCATCCTTTTAATGTGCAATTTATGTGCGTTTCACACATGCCAAAGTGCGGCTCGCACATGAAAAAATATTCTGGGTTAGAATTTTGGCTTAAACAATTAAGTTTAAAATACACTTTATCCAAGAAGATAATCTCGCGATCAATCTTTGACAAATCCAAATCCAAATCCAAAGCCGAAGCCGAGCTGAGCCGACGACAATGACGCCGCGAGGCATGTCTTCTTCTCGACCCATTTAATACCATGAGGAAGTATTTCTCAATATAAACACTTGAAATTTCCTTTCCACCACCAATGTGATACAAATGCTCTTTACAAAAGCAAAAGTAAAATTTATTTATTTTTCATTTCTATTCTCTCCATTTACCATTCACTTTTCATTACTAAACTCCAACAATCCTCCACATGAATGGGAAATGGCTATAAGATGAAAGAATATACGGATAAGTGTGTGATCTACAAGTAAAGATTAATTGTATCTAGATAAGTAGGTTTCCCTTTGAACTTTCTGTAATGACCCTTCTGGTCATTTACATGTTTTCGCCTTTCTTGTACCATTAGATCTTACTTGTAGCGGCCCAAGTCATTTATGGCTTGTCGGGACCGGTAGTTCGGTGCCCGGGCCATTTGTTTGGTCTTTATGGTCGTTCCTCATTTTAGAGATTTAACTTTGGAAATCATTGACTTCCTTCAATATTCTTGGTAATATAAAAGAATTAAACCAAGGTTCTAGGTCAAAGGAATTCCTTACTCGAAAGTTCGAGTTAAAGAAATGCCTCGTGTAACACCTCGCCCGTTTGGAAGGTTTAAAGTAACCCGTGCATTTGGGGTAAGACTAATAGAGTCTAATATACTAAGAAGGATGTGTTATGAGGTATTATAATCGCAAAATGGTCGTATGATGAGTTTTGAATTCAAGCAAGTTGCGAAACAAAAGTCGGAAAAAGTTATTGTAAATTCCTTTAAGGAATTCTCTTCAAATTTGAGTTAAATGTCTTGGGGTGTTTCTCCCTATCTATAAAGAGTTAGTGGGCCCCTAATATACCAAATCGAAGGTCTACGAGTCTAGTTTCCAACGCACTAAACTGTTCATCCATATGACTTCATAATAGAGAGATATTCATGTTTTCGTAAGACTGCACAAGTAGACACGTCAAAGCGGGGCCCACGTCCTAAGTCGGTTCAGCTTATAAAAGCTGATTTCTCCTTCGTTTTAACTCATTATTTTCACCCAAAATGCACTGAAAATCAGAGGTAAGGTCCATAAATAATCCATGGACTTTGATCCTTTCAATTCGGAAGTTTAACGGAAGTTGCTCTACGTCGCGAGCTCGTCATTTTGGTATAGTTTTCCCCGTCAAATTCATGGCGTATCTTCGTGGGTGTTGATGCAGAAATTCAGCAGGTGTTTTCTGAGTATTTGGCAGTAGCTACGGAGTTATATTGGTAAGGTATGGATCCCGTACACTTATCTATTTGTTGAATCAAGATTCTAAGCTTCCAGTCACGAAAAGTTATATTTTTCGATAACTTGTAGTAGTTTCTTGTTGGATTTGGATATGTTTGTTGTTCCTGCAAGGAGGCAGGTGGTTAATCTTGGAATATTGAATATTTTTGTCAAGGAAATCTCTCCCCTACGACCCTCCTTCGTTATTATATGTTCTAGTATTGTTTTATGGATTTCTGAGCCCCGAAGTGGTCTTTTGGATTTGTGGCTTTGGACAGCCCCTTTATCTTGTTATGTTTGGTTATTGTTGTGGTGTTCTGGTTATGGTAAGGTGCTGGAGGGATTGGCAAATTGTGCGATTCTTTTTGGGATCACATACGATAGTGATTGGATTGGACAAACGTGAAGTATGCCTTGAAATAGTGCCTCGGGAGCTCGTCGCTCCTTGGAGATATGGTTAACGTATTGTTGTTGGATTTAGCTGCCATTTGTTATTGTTGTTGGCCTCATTTTTATTCTTTGGAGTTGGCTGGTCGCGAGTGTGACATTAACACCTTATCAATTGGCTATGGATCGTTCTTGCAGCCTTGTTGATTCTAGCAATTGTTCCATTACCTTGGTTGGTCAGGCTTCATAGAGACGCCTTTGGGACTTCAGTTGAAAGTATTTGTTTTGTGTGATTCAGAGCTTCCTGGAGCTGTTCGAGTCTGGATGATGTCATTCCTGCAACTAGTCATCGGATGACAGGTAGGTTATGGTTTTCCCCTATCTAGACTCTGCGTATATAGGCTATAACTGCATTAATTAGCATCCTTGGATGGGTTATTATAGGTTGGTACCCCATACCTTGTCCACCTTGTTCGTCCGTTATTTCATGCGTTATTTGTAGTATTCGCGTAGTATTGTATATTACCCTTGTGGTCCTGTGTGGCCATGTATTGACTCTGGAACATAGATGGTGGGTTATTGGGGAATGTCCACGAGTCCCGGATATAGAGATTATCCTTTTAGGCTGGTTATATCTGCTGAGTAGCTATTGGGCCTGTGCAGGGCTGATAGGAATTGTTGTGAGCCGTTGGGCTACTTTTATATTTGTGTGCGAGCATATCATCCATGAAAAAGGTTTTCCCCTGCATGTTTTACTACAGTTTGGCTGCGAGCCACTACTGACAATTTTCCTAAATCTGCATGGCCCTGGGGCCCTTTTTTGGTACTGTTGATGATAGAAAAGGGGATTTTTGGATGTTTTCGCACTGATTTTATTACTGGTACTAGTCTCTGCGGGGCAGAGCACCAGACTTGATTTTATTACTGATACTAGTCTCTGCGTGGCAGAGCACCAGACTTAATTTTATTACTGATACTAGTCTCTGCGGGGCAGAGCACCAGACTTGATTTTATTACTGATACTAGTCTCTGCAGGGCGGAGCACTAGACTTGATTTACTACAGTTTTAGACCCGGTTACGCCCGGGCACCCTTGGAGGGGTTTTTGAGGCATTTTATACTACTTTAGTCCTGGACAGGGTCTGGTAATGCATATTTGAGACTGGGTCTCTATCTTGATCCCAGACTTGCTCCCGGATGACATGTCTTGATACTGAGTTTTAGTATGGGGTCAGGGACCTCCATGGACCTTGCCGCTCCGGACATGGGGCTTCGGGCTGCATGCGCCGGAGGAAAGGGTATACGGTTGAGTAGAGGTATACAGGCTGATTCCTTCCATGGAACCTGCCTGCTGGGCCCAATTGGCACCGGAGGAGGTACATACAGAGGTTCTATTTCATATCTTATCATATCATGCATTGGATTCCACCCTTGTTTGTTGTGTGTTCAGTGTACGCTCTGGTAGTATGGGATGTCGGAGGGTTTGCTTTCACTTGATTGTGTTCCTCGGTTGTATGGGCGGCCATTGGGACTGTAGGTAGACTATATTTACTCCTGTTTTTACTTAGAGCTTGTCTTGGCAACCGGTTCTTGAAAGATCAGTGATGGCTAGCCTGTTGAGGCTTTGGTTGTGGGATTTTTTATTATTGAGAGGGCTTTGGAGTCCTATCTTGTTGAGGCACTTTTGTGTGGCCTTCTGAGCAGAGTGTGAAACTCTGGTTCTATTCTTGTGGGAAGTTGAGTGGTATCTCTCAGTTATTGTGGCCTAGTTATTTCATCCTAGGGTTGTACTTGTGAGGTGATTCCCTGGTTATGCTATCATATGATTGGATTGGTGTTATGATTTCCTTATACTGGTTGATTCCATTTTGAGTATGTTAGACTGCTCTCCGTCTTTTCCTTCCACTTGAGGTTACTGGTATACCGCTATTTTCTCAACTCTCTCTCTACTTACTTATATTGTTGTGCAAGGACTCCAGGTGCGTTCTCTTTTCCTTCACCTGTGATTCTGAGTAATTGTATCTCTGTGCTAGCATGTGTTACTTAAAGCTCTTGGTCATGGATGATCTGTGCTAGCTCCTTGTGCCTTGCTTATTGCTTTAGTGACTACTTTCTTGCTATCTGTTACTTACTGCTTTTATATCTTATATGCGCTCAGTCGGCCTATGATACCTACTGAGTACCCGTGGTTTTGGTGCTCATACTACACTTTTGCACTTTTTTGTGCAGATATTAGTTGAGCTTTTGTCGTTGATCACGTTGGAGACTCGTGCAGCTTTTGGATCTTTGAGACTAGGGTGAGCGCCTGACGGTCGGGGCTTGTCTACATCTCATCTATTGTACGGTTGCTCCTTGTACTTTCGGAGGCAATTTATGTTGTATTTTGTTACTTCTAGCACTTGTATTCTATTAGAAGCTTCTGTACTGTCGATACTAAGTCTTGGGGTTGGTGTAGTTTCCTTTATGTATTTATATTCGAGTTTTGCTTTCGCTTATTTCTGCTTGCTGGTGCGTTTTGGTTAGGCAGTAGCCCATTACTAACCGTTCTGGGCTACGGGAATTGGTTCGCCTACAGGGGATTGTAGGTGCCATCATGACTTGAGAAATCGGGTCGTGACACTTTCGGTAGTGAACTTATATCGGATGCACTCGATCAATCGGTAAAAGTGATATCTTTGAACCATCAAACTTTGTTGTACACCTAGACAATACAAGTCACACAACTAATCTTTAACCATTTATGGTTCTCATGGTGTTGTTCGTTTCAGCCATGAACACTCCCTGGTTTTATAAGTGCTTAGAGAATCGGTCTTTACCATTATTCTCCTTGAAGTGGCTTACACTTCACACTCACATAGGTATTTTCTAAACGTTTAATCCTATAGATAAATTATTTGGTCATACCTGCCAAACTTAGAAACCATTAAAAAACTTTAAGCCTTAAAAGCTTTACCCTTATTTCCGAACATTATCTTCATCACGAGAATGGATTGAGTTATTTGACAATGTTGAACCGTCAATCATAATTTTCTTTTTCTCCTTGAACCTAGCTCTTGGGATCTCCAGTCTACTAGGTAGAGTTACCATCATGATGACTTCTCCTAGGCCTTAAACTTATTTCCCTTGATGATCTTTCAACTACCTCTCTAGTTAAGCCTTTTGTAAGTGGATCCGACACATTATCTTTTGACTTTACATAGTCAAATCGTGATAATTCCACTAGAGAGTAGTTGTCTAACGGTGTTATGTCTCCATCGAATGTGACGAGATTTTCTGTTATACATAGTGCTCCCTACCCTACCTATTGCGGCTTGTGTAACACCCCAAAATTCGACCCAGATTTTAAACTTAAGAAATCTGAGAGTTTTGAACCTTTCAGAAATTACGGGTCCAAATCACGGATCATGGTTCAAACCATGAGTCATGAAGTGAACCCGTGGTTCCAATCTGTTGGTTTGATCTTTACTATGAGAAGCACGAGTTGGTTCTATGGACCTTGGTTCTGTCAACTCGTGGAATCAGATTAGAGGGTTGACAGGTTCTCCAGGTTTCACGACTAGTTTCTACGGCCCATTGTTTGAACTACAGACAATCATGTAACTCGTAGAACTTGTTCAGAGAACTGCAAGTTTCCCAGAAACTACGACTTAGGTCTACGACCCATGGTCCATTCTACGGGTCTGTTCTGTTGACCCGTAGTTTGGTTTCTGTAGCCTATCTTTTTGTACAGGAATGACAGATAGAAACCACAAGCCGTGGTGTGGTCTATGACTCGTGGAATTTGTCCGTGGTCCCTGAAAGTCAACTTTTTCCATCTTTTTCCTAATTATGTTCCAGGGGTATTTTAGTCATTACCCACTCTTTTAACACATAAATGATATCATTTTGACTATTTCTAGAAGGGTTTTCACCCTCATTAGCCTAAGTCCCTCCTCAAATTTTCATTCATCTCCCAAAAAGGAAAAGAACTCCTTCAAGCTCCAAGTCTCAAGCTCCAAGATCAAGTCTCCTTTATTTTCAATTTCAAGTGGGTTAGCTTCAATCAAGGTATGTGGGTATTCAATAATGAGTTCCTCTCACCCTTGTGCCCAAAACCCCCAATTCTTATTTTGAATTATGAACTTGTGAAATTAGGATTTTGATCTAAATTGGGAAAAGCTTATGAAATCAGTTTCTAAGCATCAATTCATGGTTTCTTATGGTTTATTTATAATTTGATTAAGATTCTTTAATTGGTTTCAAAAGCCCATGCATTAAAGATAATTTCTAGCATGATTCCATTGAATTGCATATTTTCAAGTGAAAGTTTACATGTTTAGATAACATGTCATTATGTATTTATGAAATTGCATGCCTAATTCTTCAAGTATTAATTTAAGAAGGAAAAGTATGTTTTGAATTATGGCTATGCTAAGATTCAAGAACCTATGATATGAGAATTGCATGATTCCCGATGTGTTTGCATGCTTTTCAACAAGATTTGGCATGAGATTGTGCCACTATAAATTTATGAGCTATATGTACATATTTTGGGAGTAGTATTTAGCACCGAGCGATGAGGGTTTAATTACCCAAGTCCAAAACTATGTTGCTAGCGTAGGTTATGAAGTGCCCTATGGGCTTATGAGAGTGGTTCCACATCTTGATATATGATTTCCTGTGCTTTAGCGGGCATTAGGGAAGCTTTTCCAACTAGGGTTATATAGTTGGATATAGTGACTCATTCCTTGGCACGGTTCTAGTCAGCTTTGCTAACTAGGGTTATATAGTTAGATTTCATGTAGCTCGCATGGTCTAATGTCAGTTATAAGAAACTCCCGTATGAATATTTTGACTGGTTTAAGCTTATGATATCTATTTTGAAGTTTTGACTCTTATCTCATGTTTACCACTCAAGTTATGATATGTACTTATGATATTCCTTTTTTGCATGAACTCAGTTTTAAGTATGTTTTCATCATATTCATGCATATCTCACATACTCAGTACATCCTATAGTATTGATGCACATCTTGCGCTGCATCCTCTTGATGATGCAGATTCAGGTTACCTCCTCAGACACGTGGCTAGTCAGTGTCAGCCGTCAGATCTTATTGGTGAGTCCTCTTCAGACGAGGAACGGAGTTATGATTGGTTTTCTTTATGCCCTTCTTTTTGATTCATGAGTTAGTTTGGGTCTTATCCTATCAACTCTTATTTCAGATTTAGAGGCTTCAGACATAGCTAGTTGTATTCTGGATGAGTTCCTTGTAGATTTTTGGGCTATTTCAGTTATGGATTTCTATCTTCTCTCAATGTATGTTTCCACTTTATTTCTTTAAGTTATCTGGGTATGCTATGGCCAAGGGTTAATCTAGGGCACTCGTGTCCTGGATCTCGTGTTATATCTAGGGGGTAGCCTCGAGGCGTGACAAACTAGTATCAGAGCCTCAGGTTCAAGAGTTCTAGAGTGTCTAAAACCGCATCGAGTAGAATCTCGTTCATGTGTGTGAAGCGTGCCACACATATGAGGGAGAGGCTATGAGATATCTTAGGAAAAGTTCACTTCTTTCATGATCATATCATGCGATAGAGTTTAACTCTAACGTCCCTCTAATCCTTTCCTTGTACATTTCAGATTATGCCTCGATGTACTATGCCTCACTGAGCCGCTCAAAATGTTGCTCCTCCAGTTCTAGCCCCCGAGGTCATGAATAACGATTTAAGGAACGCAATCCATTTGCTAACCCAGACCATGGCCGCTCAGGCCAACCAGCCAGCTCCTATCCCCGTCCACCCTCAAGGTGGGGTAACGACCCAGGTTCGTGATTTTGTCCAAATGAATGTGATGACCCTTCCGGTCATCTTCGCATTTAAGCATTCATTGTACTGTTAGAGCTTTCTTGTAGCGGCCCCAAGTCATTTATGGTTTGCTAGGACTGGTAGTTCGGTGCCCTGGTCGTTCGTTTGGTCATTTTGGCCATTCGCCTATTTTAGAGCTTTAAACTTAGAATATCATTGACTTTAGTCAACATTCTTAGCTAACGTGCTCAGAATTGAATTCTGACAATTTCGTTAGCTCTGGAGCGATGAGTTTGGTCTAGTTGGACCTTTAGTTGAAGCCTGAGAACTTCCAGTGTGGGTTTTGTGTCATTTTATCAGTTTTCAGGCCATTTGGAGTTGAAAGTGTAACTTTTGGTGACTTTCGATGATCAGAGTATTGGATTCGAAATCCGACGATTTCATCAGCTCCCGAATGTTGAGTTTGGGCTAAGAAGATGGTTGGTTCGGGTTCCGGGAGAGACGGACTCATTTCGAGCCTTTGAGTTCCTTTTGTTAATATTGACTTGGGTCAATATTTCTCCGAAATGACCTCGTGTTTCATCGATTCCGTTGAGTCCGGAACGTCGTTTCCACTCTATTAGCACTATTGGTTTTTGAATATCGGTTTTCGATTGTGCCCAGAATGTCCCGTCGAGTTTTTTAAAAAGTGCAAAAAATCAGCTGGGAACAACAGCTATTTATTGCTGGCATTTCAATTCTTCCAGCCCTTCTCCTTACTTTTCTCACTCTAAAACTCAAAATTCTCTCCATCATTTTGCTCCAATTCAGTTCTAAACCTTGGGAAATTATTTGTTCGTCGATTATCCGTAGCTCTTCGCCTCTTGGTAAGTCATCTTCCCAACTTGCCTTCTTCGGTTTTTCTCTTAATTCCTCCATTGATGCTCATCCAAAGCTTGGATTTTGTGATAGATTCTGCCCCCTAAGCTTGTGCATATTCGTGGGTGTGAAGTTTTATCCGTCTTGGGCTGATTTTTCGTCGTTTTGATAAGTAATTCTTGCCCAATTTCCATTTTTATTTTTGAAATTTCTATTCTTTAATCCCCAACTTGGGCGGGCTGTTTTGGTGCCCATCCCTTGTCTAATTGTGCTCAAATTTGGAGCATGCCTTCTTGGCATCGTTTGGGTCATTGTGGTTCTTTTCATTTTTGGTTTCAAGTTGCGAGCCTCGCGGGCCTGCTTTTGACCCGGATATTGACCCGGCTATAATTGTAGCAATATGGGTATCGTTAGACTCATCTTAACATTTTATTCATGAATTTGATAGTTTGATTCTCATTCAGAGCTTCTCTGGAGTAGCTCGGCCTCGGATATCATCGTTCCCGCAGCTTGTCATCAGACGACAGGTAGGTTACGACTTAACTCCCTAGACTTCGCATATATCGGGTAAAATTGTACTAGTTGGCATCCTTGGGTTGGGTTATTAGGTTGGTACTACATACCTTGATCGCTTTTCCATGATTCGTCCTATTTCTTTCCTCCGTTGTGTGTAGTATTCCTATTAGTTGATATATTTATTACCCTTGTGACCCTGTGAGGTCTTGTTTACTTTGGAACATAGAAGGTGAGATTATTGGGAATGTCTGTGAGTCTTGGACATAGAAATATCCTTCTAGGCTAGTTATGCTTGCTGAGTAGCTTCGGAGCCTGTGCAGGGCCATTAGGTTGATTGTGAGCTGCCAGGCAGCTATTTGGGTTGATCATATCATTTTCATGCATATAAAGAGGTTTTTCCACGTTTTATTATGATTTTTGGCTTCGGGCCTATGAAACTTGATTTACTAAACCTTGCATGGCCTCGGGGGCCCATTTTTGATGAAATTAAATTTGGAAATGATTTGACTTGATACGTGGATCTTCTTGGGGTAAAAGAAGGTTAAAAATATTGTTTTATCATGACTTACCACTATTTCTAGACTCGACCAGGTTGGAGTGCTAGCTGAGTTTTCTTTCTGATTTGAGTTGATATTAGGCTCTGCCGGGTTAAGTATCTGAGATGTTTTTACTACTGTTTTAGACTCGGTTGTTCCCGGTCACCCTTGGAAGGGTTGAGACATCTTTTTCACTGTTTTAATTCTAGACAGGGTCTAGGCATGCATATTTGAGACTTAGCCACTAGCTTGAACCCGGACTCGGTTCCGGAGGACACGTTTTGATTTTGAGTTTTAGTATGGGGTTCGGGACCTCCATGGACCTTGCCGCTCCGAGCTTGAGGCTTTGGGCTGCATGTACAGATGGATTAGTTGGGTAGTACAGATGGTTCGTTGAGGAATTTTCTTCCATAACAGCACCCTTGACTATGCTGACTAGGAAGGATATTCCATTTTAGTGGTCTGATCAGTACGAGGATAGCTTTCAGAGGCTTAAGGACTTATTGACTTTAGCTCCAGTTTTGACTTTGCCGGTTGGGGGTCAGAGTTTCTCCGTGTATTGTGATGCTTCAGGGGTCGGTCTTGGTTGTGTGCTGATGCAGCAGGGTCGAGTGATAGCATATGCGTCGAGGCAGCTGAAGGTTCACGAGTGCAACTACCCCACTCACAACTTAGAGTTGGCGGCGATAGTCTTCACGCTCAAGATCTGGAGGCACTATCTATATGGAGTTCATTGTGAGATATTCACCAACTATCATAGTCTTCAGTACATTACGAGTCAGCGAACTCGAGATAGAGGAGATGGATTGAGTTGCTGAAGGACTATGATTTTACTATTTTATACCATCCGGGTAAGACAAACGTGGTAGCGGATGCCTTGAGTCGGAAGGCGGTGAGTATGGGCAGCCTAGCTTCACTTTCAGTTTCTGAGCGACCGTTAGCCTTGGACATCCAGTCCTTGGCTAACCGTCTAGTTAGGCTTGACTTATAGGATCCCAGCCGAGTTCTTGCTATTGTTGAGGCTCGCTACTCTAGTTGATCAGATTTAGAGTCGACAGTTTGAGGATCAGAGTTTATGTGACCTTCGTGATTAGGTAGTTTGGCGTGAGGCCAGCCAGGCTACTTTGGGTTCTGATGGTATTCTGAGGTTTGATGGTCAACTTTTTGTCCCGAGGGTTGGTGATTTGATACAGTTGATACTCCGTGAGGCATATTGTTCTAGATACTCCATTCATCCTGGCGCAGCAAAGATGTACAGAGATTTGAGACAACTCTACTGGTGGAGTGGTATGAAGTGGGACGTGGCAGAGTTTGTATCTCGGTGCTTGAATTGTCAGCAGGTTAAGTTCGAGCATATGAAACTGGGTGGCTTGATGCAACAACTTCCCATTCCTGAGTGGAAATGGGAAGGTATTACTATATACTTTGTTGTTGGTTTGCCTCGTACTACTCAAAGGTTTAATTCCATTTGGGCGATCGTTGATAGGCTGACTAAGTCAGCGCATTTCTTGCTAGTTTAGACTTCCTACGGGGCAGAGAGGTTAGCTCAGATCTATATTCGTGAGATTGTACGGTTGCACGGGGTCCCAGCTTCTATCATTTCAGACTGCGGCGCTCAGTTCACATCTTAGTTCTGGAGAGCTA
This sequence comes from Jaltomata sinuosa, assembly GCA_003996215.1. Lineage (NCBI taxonomy): Eukaryota > Viridiplantae > Streptophyta > Magnoliopsida > Solanales > Solanaceae > Jaltomata > Jaltomata sinuosa. The sequence goes on from QJPP01007275.1 coordinate 655,156, forward strand.
TACAGAGGGATTTGGGTACAGAGGTTCAACTTAGTACTGCTTTCCACCCTCAGACAGATGGCCAATCCGAGAGGACTATTCAGGTCCTGTAGGACATGCTTCGGGACTGTGTACTTCACTTTGGAGGTTCATGGGATCACTTTGTGCCATTGGCCGAGTTCGCGTATAATAATAGCTTTCATTCAAGCATTGGCATGGCACCTTTCGAGGCTTTGTATGGTAGGTATGGCAGATCGCCCATTGGTTAGTTTGATAGGTTAGAGTCCAGACCACAAGGTATAGATTTACTTAGAGATTCCTTGGACCGAGTCTGTTTGATCCAGGACAGACTTAGAGCATCCTAGAGTAGGCAGAAAAGCAATGCTGATCGTAAACTTTGTGCCTTGGAGTTCAGTGTTGGTGATCTGGTTTTCCTTTGAGTATCGCCCGTGAAGGGCGTGATGATATTTGGTCGGCGGGGCAAGCTTAGCCCAAGTTTATTAGGTCGTTTGAGATTCTACAGAGGGTTGGTAGTGTTGCCTACATGTTAGCCTTGCCCTGATGTTTTTAGTTGTTCACCAGTTTTCCATGTTTTGATATTGCGCCGGTATGTGCCTGATGAGTCTCATGTGTTGCATTGGGATTCGGTCCAGTTGGATGAGAGTTTATCATTTGTTGAGGAGCCGATAGCTATTCTGGCCAGAGATATCAGGAGGTTGAGATCTAGGGAGATTCTGGTTGTGAAAGTTCAGTGGAGACATCGTCCAATCGGGGAGGCTACTTAGGAGACCGAGAGTGAGTTGCGTGCTTAGTATCTGCAGTTGTTCGAGCCTTCAGGTACTACCTTCTTCTTGACTTTTGAGGACGAAATTATTTTTAGTAGTGGATGTTGTGATGACCCTTCTGGTCATCTTCGCATTGACACATTCATTGTACTGTTAGAGCCTTCCTGTAGTGGTCCCAGGTCATTTATGGCTTGCTGGGACCGGTATTTCGGTGTCGTGGTCGTTCGTTTGGCCGTTTTGGTCATTCGCCTATTTTAGAGCTTTAAACTTAGAATATCATTGACTTTAGTCAACATTTTTAGCTAACGTGCTCGGAATTGAATTCTGACAGTTCCATCAGCTCCGGAGTAATGAGTTTGGTCTAGTTGGACCTTTAGTTGAGGCCTGAGAACTTCCAATGTAGCTTTTGTGTGGTTTTCTCTGTTTTTAGGCCATTTGGAGTTGAAAGTGTAACTTTAGGTGACTTTCGATGATCGGAGTGTTGGATTTGAAATCTGACGATTCCATCAGCTCCGGAATGTTGAGTTTCAGTTAGAAAGATGGTTGGTTTGGGTTCTGGGAGAGTCGGACTCATTTCGAGCCTTTGAGTTCCTTTTTGTTAATATTGACTTGGGCCAACATTTCTCCGAAATAACCTCGTATGGAAGTTTCGTCGATTCCGTTGAGTCCGAAACGTCGTTTCCACCCTATTAGCACTATTGGTTTTTGAATATCGGTTTTCGATTGTGCCCGAAATGTCCCGTCGAGTTTTCTAAAAAGCGCAGAAAATCAGCTGGGAACAACAGCTATTTATTGCTGTCATTTCATTTCTTCCAGCCCTTCTCCTCACTTTTCTCACTCTAAAACTCAAAATTCTCTCCATCATTTTTCTCCAATTCAGTTCTAAACCTTGGGGAATTATTTGTTCGTCCATTTTCCGTAGCTCTTCGCCTCTTGGTAAGTCATCTTCCCCAACTTGCCTTCTTCGGTTTTTCTCTTAATTCCTCCATTGATGCTCATCCAAAGCTTGGATTTTGTGATAGATTCTGCCCCCTAAGCTTGTGCATGTTCGTGGGTGTGAAGTTTTATCCGTCTTGGGCTAATTTTTCGTCGTTTTGATAAGTAATTCTTGCCCAATTTCCGTTTTTATTTTCGAAATTTTCTTTCTTTAATCCCCAACTTGGGCGGGCTGTTTTGGTGCCCTTCCCTTGTCCAATTGTGCTCAAATTTGGAGCATGCCTTCTTGGCATCGTTGGGGTCATCGTTGATCTTTTCATTTTTGGTTTCAGGTTGCAGGCCTCGCGGTCCCGCTTTTGACCCGGATATCGACCCGGCTACAATTGTAGCAATATGGGTATTGTTAGACTCATCTTAACATTTTATTCATGAATTTGATAGTTTGATTCTCGTTCGGAGCTTCTCAGAGCAGCTCGGCCTCGGATATCATTGTTCCCGCAGCTTATCATCGGACGATAGGTAGGTTACTTCTTAACTCCCTAGACTTCATATATATCGGGTAAAATTATACTAGTTGGCATCCTTGGGTTGGGTTATTAGGTTGGTACCACATACCTTGACCGCTTTTCCTTGATTCGTCCTATTTCTTTCCTCCGTTGTGTGTAGTATTCCTATTAGTTGATATATTTATTACCCTTTTGACCCCGTGAGGTCTTGTTGACTCTGGAACATAGAAGGTGGGATTATTGGGAATGTCTGCGAGCCCCAGACATAGAAATATCCTTCTAGGCTGGTTATGCTTGCTGAGTAGCTTCAGATCCTATGCAGGGCCGTTAAGTTGATTGTGAGCTGCCAGGCAGCTATTTGGGTTGATTATATCATTTCCATGCATATAAAGAGGTTTTTCCACGTTTTATTATGGTTTTTGGCTTCGGGCCTACGGAAACTGATTTTCTAAAGCTTGCATGGCCCCGGGGGCCCATTTTCAATGAAATTGGATTTGGAAATGATTTGACTTGATACATGGATCTTCTTGGGGTAAAAGAAGGTTAAAAATATGGTTTTATCATGACTTACCACTATTGCTAGACTCGACCAGGTCAGAGTGCTAGCTGAGTTTTCTTATTGATTTGAAATGATATCAGGGTCGGCCGGGTCGAGAATCTGACATGTTTTTACTACTGTTTAAGACCCGATTGTGCTCGCTCACCCTTGGAAGGGTTTTTGAGACATCTTTTTAATTGTTTTAGTCCTAGACAGGGTCTAGGCATGCATATTTGAGACTTAGCCACTGGATTGAACCCGGACTCGATTCTGGAGGACATCTTTTGATATCGAGTTTTAGTGTGGGGTTCGGGACCTCCATGGACCTTGCAGCTCTAGGCCTTAGGCTTTGCGCTGGCGTGTGCCAGGGGGAAGGGTATATGGTGGAGTAGAGGTATACGGGTTGTGTCCCCATGGAACCTGCCTGCTGGGCCCGATCGGCACCGGAGGAGGTACATACAGAGGTTCTATTTCACCCTGAGGTTTTCATGCATCATATCATCCATTGTTTGAGATACCACCCTTGTTTACTATTATTTAATTGTACGCTCTTGGCATTTTTGTATCATCCAGGCTGAGGGTGAGCTCTTGGCATTCAGATCTTAACTTCAGTTATCCTTGGTGTATTTTGTACTCTTATAGTTTCGAAGACATTGTGTATATATGACTTTTGGACCTTTGTAATCCTGATGTAGTTATCCCAGATGGTGCATGGCTAACAGAACCCTGCCACACAACCAGGGATACACCGGGCACGACTATGGTAATAGTCTTGGCATAACAATCCAAAACCGCACTGTGAGGGGATAACCAGTCCATGCCCAGTATTACATTAAAATCTAACATATCGAGTATCATCAAATCACCCCAAGTCTCCAAATCACCAACAAATATCACACAGGATCTCACAATCCAATCCACTACTAAAGAATCTCCTACTGGGGCCGAAACAGAAACATGAAAGATAATGGCTCACTAGTCAACCCCAAACAAGGCAGAAAGTAGGCAGATACATATGAACAAATGGATCCAGGATCAAATAAAGCCATAGCAGACTGATGGCATATAGAAATTGTACCTATAATCACAGCATCTGAGGCCTCTGCCTCCGGTCTCCCAGGGATCGCATAGAACTAACGATGACCTCTACCTGCCCGATCGACATCCCTACCACCTGCTCTTCCACAGGGAGCACCACCTCTACGCGGACCACTACCCCCTCTAGCCGGAGGCTGAACTACTCGTAAAGGCTCGGCCGGTTGAACTGTACCCTGCTAGGGGCAATCTCTAGCAAAATGACCAATCACACCACAAGTAAAATAAGCCCCTGACGACTTACTCGGTCGGGATGAACCAACAGATCTCGTATGACCACCACGGCCTGATGCCCCAGAAGTTGTATCCTTCGAAGACTGACCGTTATATCCCTAATGGCTGCTCTGACCCTGCTTGAACTGGGTACTATCGAAAGTCTAAAGTGAAGACTAAACTGGTTGGCTGGATTGATCCTGGTGCTACTGTGGCTGATAACCCCGGACCACTAGCCTGAACCTCTACCACCATACCTGGAACCACTGTAGCCACCCTAATGTTGAGGCCTCTTATCTCTAGCCCCCTGATTATGTCGCTGTAAGTCCTCTACAGTACAGGCATAGTCTGCGATAGCCTAAAATGACTGACCACCGACAACCAATATCTCAGTTGGCTGTCTTATATCTGTCCTCAAACTCCATACAAATCTGCGAATCCTATCTGCCTCAGTAGGAATGATCATAGCTCCAAATGGTGTTAGCTGATGAAAACAGGTCTCATACTCCGAGACAGTCGTGGAATCCTGCATGAGCTGAGTAAACTGCTCCCTGCGATGCTCATGATCACTCTGAGGCAGGAACTTGTCCATAAAGGCCTCATAAAACTCAGACCAAGTCAAAAGAGGTGACGATGGTGGTCTACAAGTAACCCGGGCCCTCCACCATAACTTTGCTAGGCCCTCCAACTGATAAGTACTATAACCAACCCCGTGAGTCTCCAACAAACCCAAATGATGCAATATCTCCTCAAAGGTAGTAATAAAGTCATGTAGGTCCTTCCCAGAAGTATCAACAAACCTCAGAGGTGCTAATCACAAAAACCTGCCCAACGCCTTCTGCTCTGACTCTGTCATAGCTGGGCGAGGAGCAAGAGGCTGTACAACTGATGGAATCGGAATGACCTCCACACGGGGAGTCACAGTAGCAGGATGCGCTCCTGAACTCTGTGCCCCCAGGGCTTCCTCCTGAGCGGATATCTGTGCTACCTCAACAGGCCGCTCTCCAATCATACTCAAAAGCTGTAATAGTAAAACCCAAATAACTGAAGACTGAGCTAGGGATGAGGCTGGCACTGGAGCTGGTGGTACCTGGGTTGCCCCCATGTCCACATGTTACTGCTCGGGAACTGACTCTAGCTCATACCCATTCTCGGGCTCTATCTCCAGTCTAGTAGCTATAGCAGGTGCCACTGCTCGGGGCCGTCCTCGACCCCTAGCTGGAGTCAGAGGCTCATCTCTGCCTGATGTCGACGCTTTTGTACAAACCATCTGCGGAAGAATGAAGTAGAACAATGAGATTTCAAGAAACTTCAAGGTCACTACGCACGATACAGAAGCAATGAATGAGTCATATTTCCTTAGATGTCAATGTAGCTTCCCAAAGATTGAGTATGAACGTCTTCGCCCTAATCCGCAGGATTCTACTAGACATTGGCTCCTATACCGATGACACAGGTGAACCTAGGCTTTGATACCAAGCTGTCGCGATTCTGGGATACGGGGATTTGTTCACCTACTGGGGGGGTTGTAGGTGCCATCATGACTGAGAAATCGGGTCGTGACAATAAACCTACCTGATTTTTGGGGTTCGAAAGTGAGTGAAGACCCACTTAGCTTTACTGATGAAGCGAAGAAGATCTTTGATGTTATACAAGTGGGTGATGTTGATTGTCTGGATCTCGCATCCTATCAACTCAAGGATGTAGCTCATATCTGGTTCACGCAATGGATGGAAGCTAGAGCTAGGGACGAGGTCCCTATGACTTGGGAGTGTTTCGAGAAGGCCTTCCTCGATCGATTCTTTGCCCAAGAGTTGAGGCAAGTGAAGGCTCAGGAGTTTGTGAACTTGAGACAAGGGTCGATGTCAGTCCAAGAGTACAGTTTGAAGTTCACTCAGTTGTCTAGGTATGCCCCATCTATGGTAGCGGATCCGCATGATCAGATGAGTAAGTTTATCTATGAGGTTTCAGATATGGTGAGGAAGGAGTGTAGGTCCTCTATGTTGTTGAGTGATATGAACATTTCCAGACTCATGACCCATGCTCACCAGATCGAGGGATACAAGCTTAGGGAGATAGCTAGGGAGAACAAGAGGGCTAGATCCAAGAGTTCAGGTTTTGTCTATCAGAAGTCTGGAGGCAAACATCGCTCTTCCTTTCAGAAGAGGTCGTCAGGACCCGTGCATTCTTTAGCCAGTGCTCCTTCTAAGGCCTACAGGCCCCATCATGATCAGTCTGGTAGAGGTGCAGACTCTTATTCGTAGGGGAGTGGTGCAAAGGGGTCTTCTTTCCCCGGTTGTACCAAGTGTGGGAAGAGTCATCTTGGTGAGTGTCTAGCTGGTTCAGGTAGTTGCTTTGGATGTGGTCAGACTGGGCATCAGATTAGAGATTGCCCTTCAGATAAGAAGGGACAGAGAGGTATTAGGCCTCAGTCTGCCCCAGCAACCCTAGGAGGTCGACCAGCCTAGCAGGGCGCAGCTTCTAGTTCTGGTGATCAGCGCCAAAATCGCCTTTATGCTATGTCCTCTCGTCAGAACCAGAAGAGTTCACCTGATGTGGTCACTGGTATGTTGAAAGTCTTCTCTCTTGATGTGTATGCTTTGTTGGACCCCAGATCCTCCCTATCTTTTGTTACCCCTTATGTAGCATGCAAGTTTAAAATTTGTTCTGAATCGCTTTTAGAACCTTTTTGTGTGTCTACTCCTGTTGGTGAGTCATTCCTAGCCAAAAACATCTACCGAAATTGCCCTATCTCAGTCCTTCATAGAATCACTCCAGTGGATTTAGAAGAGTTGGAGATGATTGATTTTGATGTTATTCTTGGTATGAATTGGTTGTATGCTTGTTATGCCTCCGTTGCTTGTCGTACTCGAGTTTTCAGTTTAAAGTTTCCAAATGAACCTGTCCTAAAATGGCAAGGTAGTCCCCCTTCCTTGAAAGATCATTTCATATATTATCTTAAGGCTAGGAAGATGATTTCTAAGGGTTGTGTTTATCATATAGTTCGAGTTATGGACACGGAGTCCGAAACCCCATCTCTTCAGTCTATCCCTATTGTGAATAAGTTCCCAGAAGTGTTTCCCGAAGATTTGCTCAGAGTCCCTCCCAAATGGGAAATCGACTTTGGGATAGATCTTCTTCCAAATACGAATCATATCTCTATTCCTCCCTATAGAATGGCTCCCGTGGAACTTAAGGAGTTAAAGGATCAGCTGAAGGATCTTCTTGATAAGGGTTTCATAAGGCCTAGTATTTCTCCATGGGGTGCCCCAGTTTTTTTTGTGAGAAAGAAAGATGGTTCTCTCATAATGTGTATTAACTACCATCAGTTGAACAAGGTCACAATCAAGAATACGTATCCCATCCCTAGGATTGATGACTTGTTTGATCAGCTTCAGGGTGCTAGTTTCTTCTCCAAGATTGACCTTAGATACGGTTATCACCAGCTTTGGGTTAGAGAGTGTGATATTTCGAAGACAGCTTTCAGAACTCGGTATGGTCATTATGAATTTGTTGTTATGTCTTTTGGTCTAATGAATGCTCCTGCAGCTTTTATGGATTTGATAAACCGTGTGTTCAAACAGTAGCTGGATATGTTCATAATTGTTTTCATTGATTATATTCTTATCTATTCTCGGAGTAAGGAGGAGCATGTGGGACATTTGAGAGTGGTGTTGCAAACTCTCAAGGACCGGCAGTTATTTGCTAAGTTTAGCAAGTGTGAGTTTTGGATGCAGTTTGTTGCTTTATGGGTCATATTATGACTAGAGATGGTATTCAAGTTGATTCTCAAAAGATTGACGCAGTAAAGAACTGGCCTAGACCCACTTCCCCATTGGATATTAGAAGCTTTTTGGGTTTGGCTGGTTACTACAGGAGATTTGTGAAAGGATTTTCTTCCATTGCTACCCCTTTGAATCGGTTGACTCAGAAGAAGGTGAAGTTTCAGTGGTCCGATCTATGTGAGAAGAACTTTCAGGAATTAAAGACTAGATTGACCACAGCTCCAGTGTTGGCTCTACCCGAGGGCCTAGATGACTTTGTTGTATATTGTGATGCCTCTAAAGTTATCTTGGGTTGTGTTTTGATGCAGCGTGGTAAGGTGATTGCTTATGCTTCGAGACAGCTTAAGATTCATGAGAAGAACTACCCTACTCATGATCTTGAGTTAGTAGCAGTAGTCTTTGCTTTGAAGATTTAGAGACACTACTTGTATGGTATCCACGTGGATGTATTCACCGATCATAAGAGCCTTCAGTATGTGTTCTCTCAAAAGGAATTGAATCTTTTTCAAAGGAGATGGCTTGAATTTCTTAAGGATTATGATATGAGTGTGCTTTACCATCCATGTAAGGCCAATGTTGTGGCAGATGCATTTAGTAGATTATCTATGGGTAGTGTGTCTTCAGTCGAAGACGGGAAGAAGGAATTGGTTAAGAAGGTTTATAGGCTTGCTCGATTGGGAGTTCTCCTTATGGACTCGACAGAAGGTGGTGTTATTGTTCATAATAGTTCTAAATCATCTTTGGTAGCTAAAGTGAAGGTAAAGCAAGACAGTGGTCTATTTTGCTTCAGCTAAAGGGTATAGTCCATCAGTAAAGGGTTGAGGTTTTCTCCTAAGGGGGAGATTGTGTGCTTCGTTATCAGGGTCGATTATGTGTACCACATGTAGATGGGTAAAGACAGCAGATTATGACTGAGGCTCATAGTTCCAGATATTCCATTCACCCTGGTGCCACCAATACCATGATCTACGGGAAGTCTATTGGTGGAATGGTATGAAGAGGTACATGGCCGGTTTTGTAGCTAAGTTTCCCAACTGTCAGCAAGTGAAGGTAGAGCATCAGCGATCGGGTGGCATGATTCAGGATATTGACCTTCCTACTTGGAAGTGGGAAGCGATCAACATGGACTTCATCACTGGGTTGCCTCATACTCAAAGGTAACATGATTCAATTTGGGTGATTATCGACCAGATGACTAAGTCATCCCACTTCTTGGCTGTTAAGACTATGGATTTAGCATATGATTATACTAAACTCTATATCCGGAAGATAGTCCATGTAATGACCCTTCCGGTTATTTCCACGTATACGTTTTCCTTGAACCGTTAGAGCTTATTTGTAGCGGCCCTAAGTCACTTAAGGATCGTCAGGACCGGTATTTCGGTGTTGGGTCCATTTGTTTGGTCGCATTATAAGTTTTGAAGACAAGTAAGTCGGCAAAAGTTATCGTAAGTTTCTTTAATAAATTTTCTGAACTTTGGGTCAAATCTCTCAGGGCTTTTCTCCCAATATATAAAGAGTTAGAGGTCCCCCAAAATACCAAATCGAAGGTCTACGAGTCTAGTTTCCAACGCACAAAACCTCACGTCCAACTGATCGCGGAGTAAAAAGTCATGACTGTTTTACCATGGACTATCTGGCAGAAAACGGGTTGCAAACCGGGTCGCGAACCGGGTCGGGTCGAACTCGATTTAAGCCTCAACTTCACGTTTTAAAATGTCGTTTCAGTTCTGAAACAGGGAGAAAACATAAGGGAGGGTTCCAAGAGAGTTCTTTAGTATCTAAATCGTGCGATGGTGAGTTGCAAACTTAATTTAAGAATTTTATTAACATCGCGTGTTTTTATTTAAAAGTTGAATTTGGTAAAAATTATATTATTATTACCTTTTTAAAATATTTTAAAAGCTTATGAAAAATATTTTGTTACGATATAATTGTATATGTATTTATTTTATAAAGTTTTTATACATTGTAATATTTTAACGGAGATAGTAAATTTAGTTATGTTGAAAATTATTATTATAATGTAGTAGGTTTTATTTGAAATGATTTTCTATTAATTATGGTATATTCAAAAAGCTAGATTTATTTTACCACAAATTTATGCAATACCCGAATATATAAATAACGGGATAAGAATTTCTTTTTTGTCCTTTGTAATTGCCACCTCCACTCCACGTGTAGGTGGAGGGAGTGGCCAGCCAAATGATAGCTAAAGGTGGCAGCATATAACATTATCCTTCATAAGTGGCATTAATAGGATTAATGATCACCTTCTCTTTTCATTTTTTTTTTGTTACTGTCTTATGGGTGGTCAATAAATTCCTACTCATTACTTTCAATTGCCAAATGCAATTCTGAAGCCTTTTCATATATATGCTTGCAAATACGTATTCACGTTAGTAAGGAATACTTTTCCTAGTCAAGTTATTCGAGTCCGAGTTTGATTTCATTTCAGAGCTTTCTCGGAGAGGTTCAAGCTTGTCGTCGGACGACAGGTAGGTTACGGTTTATTTTCCCTAGACTCCGCATATATAGAATAAAATTGTATTAATGGGCATCCTTGGGTTGGTTTATTAGGTTGGTACCACAGACCTTGACCGCTTTATTCATGTCCGCCTACTTTTGTTCCTCCGTTGCTTGTAGTATTTGCCGATATATTTTATTTACCCTTGTGGTCCTGTGAGGCCTTGTTGACTCTGGAACATAGAAGGTGGGATTTTGGGAATGTCCGCGAGTCCCGGGCATAGAATTATCCTTCTAGGCTGGTTATGCTTGCTGAGTAGCTGTGGGCCTGTGCAGGGTCGATAGGTTGATTGTAAGCTGCTGGGCAGCTATTGTGTGTGATCATACCATTTCCATGCATATAAAGAGATTTTATCCATGTTTTACTATGGTTTTGGCTTCGGGCCTACTGACACTATTTTCTAAACCTTGCATGGCCTAGGGGGCTCGTTTTTTATGGAAATAATTTGAAAATGGTTTGATTTAACTTATGAATATTCCTGGGTAAAAGGAAGTAAAATTATGTTTTAAAATACCAGTTTTACTACTATGCTAGACTCGGCAGGGTCGGGGTGCTAGTTGAGTTTCCTTGCTACTTGAGATGATTTTTAGCCTCGGTCGGACCGAGCATCTGAGATGACTTTCTACTGTTTAGACCCGGTTATGCCCGGGCACCCTTGGAGGGGTTTTTTTTTGAGATATTTTCCTACTACTTTAGTCCTGGACAGGGTCTGGGCATGCATATTCGAGACTGGGTCTCTATCTTGATACCGGACTTGCTTCCGGACGACATGTTTGATACTGAGTTTTAGTATGGGGTCTGGGACCTCCATTGACCTTGCCATCCGGGCCAGGGGCTATGGGCTGCATGTGCCGGAGGAAGGGTATACGGTGGAGTAGAGGTATACGGGCAGTGTCCTTCCATGGAACCTACCTGCTGGGCCGGATCAGCGCCGGAGGAGGTACATACAGAGATACCATTTCACTTGAGATCTTCATGCATCATATCATTCATTGTTTGAGGCTCCACCCTTGTTTGTTGTTTGTTGATTGTACGCTCCGGTAGTATGGGATGCCCAAGGGTTTGTATTCACTTGTTTGTGTTCCTCGGTTGTATGGGCGGCCGGGGGACTGTAGGTAGACTTTTGCTATTCACTTACAGAATTGTTCTCTATTATGGATAAGTATGAGATTGGTTACTCCTAGACTGTTAGTTTCTGGATTTGAGATTGATATGATTAGTTGAGTTTGATTCATGTCTCTGAGCATGCCTATCATTACTCTTTCTCTCTTCTTCTTACACTTGAGGTTACCGGTATACCGTCCATTTCGTAAACTTATTTTGTATACACTATTATTGCAAGGACCCCAGGTGCGTTATTTCTTACTTTCACCTGTGCCTATGGTGTGTATATTCTGCTTACTAGCTTCACCTGTGGTTCTGTTGATTTCCCTCTAGGCTAGTTCCTGTGTACCTTTCATTGATTTCTGTGACTGCTTGTTTCTATTCTGTCTGTTACTACGCTTTTATCTTATATGTGCCCAGTCGGCCTATGATACCTACTGGGTACCTTATGCTTCGCATTTGATGCTCACCCCTACCCCCCTGCATCTTTGGGTGCAGATCCTAGCATGGGCCATCGCCGTTAGATCGCTGTGATTCGTGCTTGGAGATCTTTTGGGGACTACTTCAGACTGAGGGTGAGCTCTTGGCGATCGGAGCTTAGCTTTAGTTTATCTTTTGCTTCATGTACTCTATTACCATTCAGAGACATCTGTATATATTATTTTGGATTATTTGCACTCCATGTATGTAGTTTGGATCTATACTACGACACCAGGTCTTGGGGTTTGGTTTAGTTTCCGCATATGTATATATATATACTCCTGTTATCTATTCTCCCACTTATTTGTTAGATAGTAGCCCATTACTAACTGTTCTGGGCTACGGGAATTGGTTCGCCTACTGGGGGTTGTAGGTGCCATCATGACCAAGAAATCGGGTCGTGACAACTTGGTATCAGAGCTTTAGGTTCACCGGTGTCATCGGTATAGGAGCCAATGTCTAGTAGAGTCCTGCGGATCAGGGCGGAGACGTCCGTACTCAATCTTTGGGAGGCTACAGTGACATTTTAGGAATTTGACTCTTTCATTGCTTCTGTGTCGTGCGTATAACCCTTGAAGTTTCTGGAAATCTCATTTGTTCTACCTCATTCTTACGCAGATGGTTCGTACGAGATCATCAGCATCACGCGGAGATGAGCCTCCATCTCTAGCGCCAGCTCCAGCGCCAGCTCCAGTACCAGCTCCAGTGCCCACTTCTGTGCCAGCTCCAGCCGCAGCTCAGTCTCCAGACATTCGGGGATTACTATTACAGCTTTTGGGTGTGATTGGAGAGCGGCCTTCTGAGGTAGCGCAGACATCCGCTCAGGGGGCAGCCCTGGGTGCACAGAGCTCAGGAGCGCAGCCGGCTACTATGGCTCCTCGTGCGGAGGTCATTCCGGTTCCATCTGTTGCACAGCCTCTTGCTCCTCGCCCAGTTATGACATAGTCAGAGCAGAAGGCGTTGGGTAGGTTTTTGAGGTTAGCACCTCCGAGGTTTGCTGGTACTTCTGGACAGGATCCACATGACTTTATTACTACTTGTGAGGAGATGTTGCATCATTTGGGTTTGTTGGAGACTCACGGGGTTGGTTATACTACCTATCAGTTGGAGGGCCCAGCGAAGTTATGGTGGAGGGCCCAGGTTGCTTGTAGACCACCGACGTCTCCTCCTTTGACCTGGTCTGAGTTTTATGAGGCCTTTATGGCCAAGTTCCTACCTCAGAGTGACCGTGAGCGTCGCAGGGAGCAGTTTACTCACCTTGTGCAGGGGTCTACGACTATCTCGGAGTATGAGACCCGTTTTCATCAGCTAGCACCGTTCGGAGCTATGATCATTCCTACCGAGGCTGATAGGATTGCAGATTTGTATGGGGTTTGAGGCCAGAGATCAGGCAGCCAGCTGAGATATTGATTGCCAGTGGTCGGTCATTCCAGGCTATTGTAGACTATGCCCGCACTGTGGAGGACTTACAGCAACATGATCAGGGGTCCAGAGATAAGAGGCCTCGACATCAGGGTGTCTATAGTGGTTCCAGATATGGTGGTAGAGGTCCTGGCCAGTGGAGCCGGAGTTATCAGCCACAGCAGTACCATGGTCAGTCCAGCCGACCGGTTCAGGCTTCCCTTCAGACTTTCGGTAGTACCCAGTTCGAGCAGGGTCAGAGCAGCCATCCGGCCTATGGCAGCCAGTCTTCGAGGGGTATAGTTTCTGGGGCATCAGGTCGTGGTGGTCATACGGGATTTGCTGGTTCATCTCGACTGAGTAGGCCGTCAGGGGCTTGTTTTACTTATGGTGCGATGGGTTATTTTGCTAGAGATTTCCCTCAGCAGGGTACAGTTCAGTTGGCTGAGCCTTTACGAGCAGTTCAGCCTCCGGCTAGAGGGGGTGGTCGTCAGGGTAGAGGTGGTGCTCCGCGCGGCAGAGCAGGTGGTAGGGATGGCGGTCGGGCAGGTGGAGGTCGTCGTCAGTTTTATGCGGTCCCTAGGAGACCAGAGGCAGAGGCCTCAGATGCCGTGATTACAGGTACGATTTCTGTGTGCCATCAGTCTGTTATGGCTTTAATTGATCCTGGATCCACTTGTTCATATGTATCTGCCTACTTTGTACCTTGTTTGGGGTTGGCTAGTGAGCCATTATCTGTTCCTGTTTCTGTTTCAACCCCAGTAGGAGATTCTTTAGTAGTGGATCGGATTGTGAGATCCTGTATGTTATCTATTGGTGATTCAGAGACTTGGGGTGATTTGATGATTCTTGATATGCTAGATTTTGATGTGATACTGGGCATGGACTGGTTATTCCCTCACCGTGTGGTTTTGGATTGTTATGCCAAGACCATTACCATAGCTGTTCCCGGTGTATCCCTGGTTGTGTGGCAGGGTTCTGTTAGCCATGCACCATCTGGGATCATCTCTTGTCTTCGAGCTAGGAAGTTGATTTCCTGTGGGTGTTTAGCTTATCTAGCATATGTCCGAGATGTTAGTGCTGACCTTACTTCTCCTGAGTCTGTTCCTGTGGTTAGAGACTTCCTCGATGTGTTTCCTACCGACCTGCCAGGCCTTCCACCTGAGAGAGCTATTGATTTTGCTATTGAGTTAGAGCCGGGCACTAGGCCTATTTCTATTTCTCCTTACCGTATGGCTCCTGCTGAGTTGAGGGAGCTTAAGGAGCAGCTCCAGGATCTATTAGCTAAGGGGTTTATTAGACCTAGTGTGTCACTGTGGGGTGCTCCTGTTCTCTTCGTGAAGAAGAAGGATGGGTCGATGCGCATGTGTATTGATTATCGGCAGCTGAATAGGGTGACAGTGAAGAATAGGTATCCGATGCCGAGGATTGATGATTTGTTTGACCAGCTTCAGGGTTCAATCATGTTTTCGAAGATTGATTTGAGGTCCGGCTACCATCAGTTGAGGATTAGGGCGGAGGACATCCCTAAGACAGCATTCAGGACACGTTATGGACATTATGAGATCCTGGTGATGTCTTTTGGGTTGACTAATGCCCCCGCAGCCTTTATGAACTTGATGCACAGGGTTCTTGGCCCGTATTTGGACTCATTTGTGATAGTTTTTATAGACGACATCTTGGTATACTCGCCTAGAGATGAGCATGAGCAGCACTTGAGGGTTATACTCCAGACTTTGAGAGATCATCGGCGTTATGCCAAGTTCTCAAAGGGTGAGTTTTGGCTTGAGTCAGTTGCATTCCTAGGGCACGTGTGTGCTAAGGATGGGATAAGGTTGATCCGGGAAAAGATTTCAGCGGGTTTGTGAGTGGCCCTAGACCTACTACTGTTACTGCAGGTTTCGCAGCTTTATTGGGTTACTGAGGTTCGCAGCTTTATTGGGTTAGAAGGTTACTACAGACGGTTCGTTGAGGGATTTTCTTCCATAGCAGCACCCTTGACTATGCTGACTAGGAAGTATATCCCATTTCAGTGGTCGGATCAGTGTGAGGATAGCTTCCAGAGGCTTAAGGCCTTATTGACTTCAGCTCTAGTTTTGACTTTGCCGGTTGAGGGTCAGATCTTCTCCGTGTATTGTGATGCTTCTGGGGTTGGTCTTGGTTGTGTGTTGATGTAGCAGGGTCGTGTAATAGCATATGCATCGAGGCAGCTGAAGGTTCACGAGCGCAACTACCCCACTCATGACTTAGAGTTGGCGGCGGTAGTTTTTGCGCTCAAGATTTGGAGGCATTACCTATATGGAGTTCACTGTGAGATCTCACGATCACATGTACGTCTTTCAGGTATATCACGAGTCAGCGAGAGTTTTTCGAACTCGAGACAGAGGAGATGGGTCGAGTTACTGAAGGACTATGACTTCACTATTCTGTATCATCCGGGCAAGGCGAACGTGGTAGCGGATGCCTTGAGTCGGAAGGCAGTGAGTATGGGTAGCCTAGCTTCTCTTTCAGTTTCAGAGCGACCGTTGGCCTTGGACATCCAGTCCTTGGCTAACCATTTGGTTAGGCTTGACTTGTCGGATCCTAGCAGAATTCTCGCCAGTATTGAGGTTCGTTCTACTTTGATTGACCAGATTCAGAGCCGTCAGTTTGAGGATTAGCAGTTGTGTGACCTTCGTGATCGGGTTGTTCAGGGTGAGACCAGCCAGGCTACTCTAGATTCAGATGGGGTTCTGAGGTTTGATAGTCACCTATGTGTTCCGAGGATTAGTGATTTGATTCAGTTGATACTTCATGAGGCACATTGTACTAGATACTCCATTCACCCTGGCACAGCAAAGATGTATAGAGACTTGAGGCAGTTTTACTGGTGGAGTGGTATGAAGCGGGATATAGCGGATTTCGTATCTCGGTGCTTGAACTGTCAGCAGGTTAAGTTCGAGCATATGAGACCTGGTGGTTTGATGCAGCGACTTCCCATTCCTGAATGGAAGTGGGAAGGGATTACTATGGACTTCGTGGTTGGTTTGCCCCGTACTTCTCATGGGTTTGATTCCATATGGGTGATTGTTGATAGGCTGACTAAGTCAGCACATTTCTTGCCGGTTCATACTTCTTATGGTGCAGAGAGGTTAGCTCAGATCTACCTTCGTGAGATTGTTCGGTTGCAAGGGGTCCCAGCTTCTATTATTTCAGACCGCGGCACTCAGTTCACATCTCAGTTATGGAGGGCTATTCAGCGAGATTTGGGTACAGAGGTTCACCTTAGTACCGCTTTCCACCCTCAGACAGATGGCCAGTCCGAGAGGACCATTCAGATTCTGGAGGACATGCTTCGGGCCTGTATTCTTGACTTTGGAGGTTCTTGGGATCAGTTTGTTCCCTTGGCAGAGTTTCCTTATAATAATAGCTTCCATTCGAGTATCGGCATGGCACCTTTTGAGGCTTTGTATGGCAGGCGTTGAAGATCACCGGTAGGTTGGTTTGATGGTTTTAATTCTGGGCCATAGAGCACAGATTTGCTTCGAGATTTCTTAGACCGAGTCCGAGTGATTCAGGACAGACTTCGGGCAGCTCAGAGCAGGCAGAAGAGTTATGCTGATCATCGGCTTCGTGCCTTGGAGTTTAGTGTCGGTGACTTGGTGTTTCTCCGTGTATCGCCCATGAAGGGCGTGATGAGATTTGGTAGGCGGGGCAAACTTAGCCCCAGGTACATTTGGCCGTTTGAGATTCTTGAGAGGGTTGGTAGCGTTGCCTATCAGCTAGCCTTGCCTCCGATGTTTTCAGCTATACATCATGTATTTCATGTTTCAATGTTGCGTCGGTATGTCCCAGATGAGTCTCATGTGTTGCAGTGGGATTCAATTCAGTTGGGTGAGGGTTTAGCCTTTGTTGAGGAGCCGGCAGCTATTTTGGCCAGAGATGTCAAGAGATTGAGGTCTCGAGAGATCCCGGTTGTTAAGGTTCAGTGAAGGCACCGTCCAGTCGAGGAGGCTACCTGGGAGACCGAGAGAGATATGCGGGTTCAGTATCCGTAACTATTTTAGCCTTCAGGTACCCCCTTGACCTTGACTTTCGAGGACGAAAGTCCTGTTTAGTAGTGGATGATGTAATGACCCTTCCGGTTATTTCCACGTATACGTTTTTCTTGAACCGTTAGAGCTTGTTTGTAGCGGCCCCAAGTCACTTAAGGCTCGTCAGGACCGGTATTTCGGTGTCGGGTCCATTTGTTTGGTCGCATTATAAGTTTTGAAGACAAGTAAGTCGGCAAAAGTTATCGTAAGTTTCTTTAATAAATTTTCTGAACTTTGGGTCAAATGTCTCAGGGCTTTTCTCCCAATATATAAAGAGTTAGAGGTCCCCCAAAATACCAAATCGAAGGTCTACGAGTCTAGTTTCTAACGCACAAAACCTCACATCCAACTGATCGCGGAGTAAAAAGTTATGACTGTTTTATCGCGGACTGTCTGGCAGAAAACGAGTTGCGAACTGGGTAGCGAACCGGGTCGGGTCGAACTCGATTTAAGCCTCAACTTCACGTTTTAAAATGCTGTTTCAGTTCTGAAACAGGGAGAAAACATAAGGGAGGGTTCCAAGAGAGTTCTTTAGTATCTAAATCGTGCGATGGTGAGTTACAAACTTAATTTAAGAATTTTATTAACATCGCGTGTATTTGAAAATATTTTATTTAAAAGTTGAATTTGGTAAAAATTATATTATTATTACCTTTTTAAAATATTTTAAAAGTTTATGAAAAATATTTTGTTACGATATAATTGTATATGTATTTATTTTATAAAGTTTTTATACATTGTAATATTTTAACGGAGATAGTAAATTTAGTTATGTTAAAAATTATTATTATAATATAGTAGGTTTTATTTGAAATGATTTTCTATTAATTATGGTATATTCAAAAAGCTAAATTTATTTTACCACGAATTTATGTAATACCCGAATATATAAATAACGGGATAAGAATTTCTTTTTTGTCCTTTGTAATTGCCACCTCCACTCCACGTGTAGGTGGAGGGAGTGGCCAGCCAAATGATAGCTAAAGGTGGCAGCATATAACATTATCCTTCATAAGTGGCATTAATAGGATTAATGATCACCTTCTCTTTTCATTTTTTTTTTGTTACTGTCTTATGGGTGGTCAATAAATTCCTACTCATTACTTTCAATTGCCAAATGCAATTCTGAAGCCTTTTCATATATATGCTTGCAAATACGTATTCACGTTAGTAAGGAATACTTTTCCTAGTCAAGTTATTCGAGTCCGAGTTTGATTTCATTTCAGAGCTTTCTCGGAGAGGTTCAAGCTTGTCATCGGACGACAGGTAGGTTACGGTTTATTTTTCCTAGACTCCGCATATATAGAATAAAATTGTATTAATGGGCATCCTTGGGTTGGTTTATTAGGTTGGTACCACAGACCTCGACCGCTTTATTCATGTCCGCCTACTTTTGTTCCTCCGTTGCTTGTAGTATTTGCCGATATATTTTATTTACCCTTGTGGTCCTGTGAGGCCTTGTTGACTCTGGAACATAGAAGGTGGGATTTGGGAATGTCCGCGAGTCCCGGGCATAGAATTATCCTTCTAGGCTGGTTATGCTTGCTGAGTAGCTGTGGGCCTGTGCAGGGTCGATAGGTTGATTGTGAGCTGCTGGGCAGCTATTTTGTGTGATCATACCATTTCCAAGCATATAAAGAGATTTTATCCATGTTTTACTATGGTTTTGGCTTCGGGCCTACTAACACTATTTTCTAAACCTTGCATGGCCCGGGGGGGCCCTTTTTTATGGAAATAATTTGGAAATGGTTTGATTTAACTTGTGAATATTCCTGGGTAAAAGGAAGTAAAATTATGTTTTAAAATACCAGTTTTACTACTATGCTAGACTCGGCAGGGCCGGGGTGCTAGTTGAGTTATCTTGCTACTTGATATGATTTTTAGCCTCGGTCGGACCGAGCACCTGAGATGACTTTCTACTGTTTAGACCCGGTTATGCCCGGGCACCCTTAGAGGGGTTTTTTTTGAGATATTTTCCTACTACTTTAGTCCTGGACAGGGTCTGGGCATGCATATTCGAGACTGGGTCTCTATCTTGATACCGGACTTGCTTCCGGATGACATGTTTGATACTGAGTTTTAGTATGGGGTCTGGGACCTCCATGGACCTTGCCATCCGGGCCAGGGGCTATGGGCTGCGTGTGCTGGAGGAAGGGTATACGGTGGAGTAGAGGTATACGGGCGGTGTCCTTCCATGGAACCTACCTGCTAGGCTGGATCGGCGCCGGAGGAGGTACATACAGAGATATCATTTCACTTGAGATCTTCATGCATCATATCATTCATTGTTTGAGGCTCCACCCTTGTTTGTTGTTTGTTGATTGTACGCTCCGGTAGTATGGGATGCCGGAGGGTTTGTTTTCACTTGTTTGTGTTCCTCGTTGTATGGGCGGCCGTGGGGACTGTAGGTAGACTTTTGCTATTCACTTACAGAATTGTTCTCTATTATGATAAGTATGAGATTGATTACTGCTAGACTGTTAGTTTCTGGATTTGAGATTATATGATTAGTTGAGTTTGATTCATGTCTCTGAGCATGCCTATCATTACTCTTTCTTTCTTCTTCTTACATTTGAGGTTACCGGTATACCTTCCATTTCGTAAACTTATTTTGTATACACTGTTATTGCAAGGACCCCAGGTGCGTTATTTCTTACTTTCACCTGTGCCTATGGTGTGTATATTCTGCTTACTGGCCTCACATGTGGTTCTGTTGATTTCCCTCTGGCTAGTTCCTGTGTACCTTTCGTTGATTTCTGTGACTGCTTGCTTCTATTATGTCTATTACTACGCTTTTATCTTATATGTGCCCAGTCGGCCTATGATACCTACTGGGTACCTTATGCTTCGCATTTGGTGCTCACCCCTACCCCCTGCATCTTTGGGTGCAGATCCTAGCGTGGGCCATCGCCGTTAGATCGCTGTGATTCGTGCTTGGAGATCTGTTGGGGACTACTTCAGACTGAGGGTGAGCTCTTGGCGATCGGAGCTTAGCTTTAGTTTATCTTTTGCTTACTGTACTCTATTACAATTCAGAGACATCTGTATATATTGTTTTGGATTATTTGCACTCCATGTATGTAGTTTGGCTCTATACTACGACACCAGGTCTTGGGGTTTGGTTTAGTTTCCGCATATGTATATATATATACTCCTGTTATCTATTCTCCCACTTATTTGTTAGATAGTAGCCCATTACTAACTGTTCTGGGCTACGGGAATTGGTTCGCCTACTGGGGGGTTGTAGGTGCCATCATAACCAAGAAATCGGGTCGTGACAGTCCAATTGCATGGTGTTCCTTTGTCTATCATTTCAGATAGAGGTACTCAGTTTACCTCCCAGTTTTAGAGATCGTTTCAGAGAGGTCTTGGTGCTCAGGTGAAGCTTAGCACAGCTTTTCACCCACTGACGAATGGCCAGGCAGAGCATACTATTCAGACTTTAGAGGATATGCTGAGAGCTTGTGTGATTGATTTCAAAGGTAATTAAGATGATCACTTACCTCTTATCGAGTTTGCCTACAACAACAGCTTTCACTCTAGCATCCATATGGCTCCGTATGAGGCTTTTTATGGTCGAAGATGTAGATCTCCTATTGGTTGGTTTGAGGTAGGTGAGGCAGCTTTGATTGGCACAGATTTGGTTCACGAGACTATTGAGAAGGTTCAGCTTATTAGGAAAAGATTAAAGACCACTCAGAGTCGACAGAAATCATATGTGGATGTGAGGAGAAGAGAGTTAGAATTTGAAGTTGATGATTGGATTTTTCTGAAGGTGTCACCCATGAAGAGCGTGATGGATTTGGAAAGAAAGAAAATCTTAGTCCCCGT
Organism: Jaltomata sinuosa; assembly: GCA_003996215.1. Taxonomy (NCBI): domain Eukaryota; kingdom Viridiplantae; phylum Streptophyta; class Magnoliopsida; order Solanales; family Solanaceae; genus Jaltomata; species Jaltomata sinuosa. The sequence continues at coordinate 676,409 of QJPP01007275.1, forward strand.
TTTGTAGGTCCTTATCGAATTCTAAAGAGAGTTGGTAGCGTTGCTTATGAGTTGGAGTTGTCGACGGAGTTAGAAGTAATTCATCCGGTTTTCCATATCTTCTTGTTAAAGAAGTGTGTTGGTGATCTAACCTTGATTGTTCCTTTGGAGGATGTGGGTGTGAAGGATAGTCTCAACTATGAGGAGGTTCCCGTAGAGATACTTGATCGTCAGATTCAGAGGTTGAGGAATAAAGAAGTCGCTTTGGTAAAAGTCCTTTGGAGAAATCATCTTGTTGAAGGAGCTACTTGGGAAGTAGAATCAGCCATGAAAGCCAAGTACCCTCATCTCTTTCCTTCCGATTCCATTTCAGCATGAGATAATGATTTCCTCCTTTGTATGTCCCTCCTACTCTACTCCACTAGTTCCTCTTATGATCCTAGCATGCATTCATGTTTTCAAAGTTGATTCAATCATGTTTTAAGTTGAAAAGCTCAGTTTTCATGTTGTTCTTCAGATTTTATGTGTTGTTGACTGGTTGGGATGTTTTCTCTTCAGTTTTCCCATGTTTAGTCTTCATTCAAGGATGAATGATCCCAAGAGGGACATATTGTAATACCCTAGAATTCGACCCAGCTTTTAAACTTAAGAAATCTGAGAGTTTTGAACCTTTCAGAAATTACGGGTCCAAATCACGGACCGTAGTTTGAACCACGAGTCGTGAAGTGAACCCATGGTTCCAGTCTGTTGGTTCGACTTCTGATCTAAGAACCACGATTTGATTCTATGGACCTTGGTTCTTACTATGGTCCATTCTGTCAACTCGTGGAATCAGATCAGAGGGTTGACAGGTTCCCCAGGTTTCACGACTGGTTTCTATGGACAATAGTTTGAACTACGGATCGTCCTGTAACTCGTAGAACTTGTTCAGAGAACTACAAGTTTCCCAGAAGCTATGACTTGGGTCTACGACCCGTGGTCCATTCTATGGGTCTGTCCTGTTGACCTGTAGTTTGGTTTCTACAACCTATCTTTTTGGCCAGGAACGACGGATGGAAACCATGAGCCGTGGTGTGGTCTATGACTCGTGGAATCCGTCCATGGTCCCTGAAAGTTAACTTTATCCAGTTTTTTTCCTAATTATGTCTCAGGGGTATTTTAGTTATTACCCACCCTTTTAACTCATAAATGATATCGTATTGACTATTTCTAGAAGGGTTTTCACCCTTATTATCCTAAGTCCCTCCTCAAATCTTCATTCATCTCCCAAAAAGGAAAAGAACTCGTTCAAGCTCCAAGTCTCAAGCTCCAAGATCAACTCTCCTTTCTTTTTAATTTCAAGTGGGTTAGCTTCAATCAAGGTATGTGGGTATTTAACAATGGGTTCCTCTCACCCTTGTGACCAAAACCCCCAATTCTTATTTTGAATTATGAACTTGTGAAATTAGGGTTTTGATCTAAATTGGGGAAAGCTTATGAAATTGGTTTCTAAGCATCACTTCATGGTTTCTTATGGTTTATTTATGATTTGATTAAGATTCTTTAATTGGTTTCAAAAGTACATACATTAAAGATGATTTCTAGCATGATTCCATTGAATTGCATATTTTCAAGTGAAAGTTTACATGTTTAGATAATATGTCATTATGTATTTATGAAATTGCATGCCTAATTCTTCAAGTATGAATTTAAGAAGGAAAAGTATATTTTGAATTATGGCTATGCTAAGCTTCAAGAACCTATGATATGAGAATTGCATGATGCACAATATGTTTGCATGCTTTTCAACAAGATTTGGCATGAGATTGTGCCACTATGAATTTATAAGCTATATGTACATGTTTTGGGAGTAGTATTTAGCACCGAGCGACGAGGGATCGATTACCCAAGTCCAAAACTATGTTGCTAGCGTAGGTTATGAAGTGCCCTATGGGCTTATGAGAGTGGTTTCACATCTTGATGTATGGTGTCCTGTGCTTTAGCATGCATTAGGGAAGCTTTTCCAACTAGGGTTATATAGTTGGATATGGTGACTCATTCCTTGGCACGATTCAAGTCAGCTTTGCTAACTAGGGTTATATAGTTAGACTCCATGTAGCTCTCATGATCTAATGTCGGTTATAAGAAACTCCCATGTGAACATTTTGACTGGTTTAACCTTATGATATCTATTTTGAAGTTTTGACTCTTATCTCATTTTTACCATTCAAGTTATGATATGTACTTATGATATTCTCTTTTTGCATGAACTCAGTTTTAAGTATGTTTTCATCATATTCATGCATATCTCACATACTCAGTACATCCTATAGTATTAATGCGCATCTTGCGTTGCATCCTCTTGATGATGCAGATTCAGGTTACCTCCATCAGACACGTGGCTAGTCAGTGTCAGCCGTCGGATCTTATTGGTGAGTCCTCTTCAGACGAGGACCGGAGTTATGATTGGTTTTCTTTATGCCCTTCTTTTTGGATTCATGAGTTAGTTGGGGTCTTGTCCCATCAACTCTTATTTCAGATTTAGAGGCTTCATACATAGCTAGTTGTATTCTGGATGAGTTCCTTGTAGATTTTTTAGGCTATTTCAGTTATGGATTTCTATCTTCTCTCAATGTATGTTTCCGCTTTATTTCCTTAAGTTATCTGAGTATGCTATGGCCAAGGTTTAATCTAGGGCACCCATGTCCCAGATACCGTGTTACGTCTAGGGGGTAGTCTCGAGGCATGACAGCGTACTACTATTATTTTACACGATCCAGGAACTTCTATAACATTAGCGTGATTCGATTTGAGCAACAGATCCTGACGTGATACATCCTCGTAATAAAAATAGAGTGGAAATATGAGTTGTTGGATATCACAGTGTATGCATATAGGTGCCTACGGTTTGGGCCAGAATGGAATATCTTCCAAGAAATTCCGGAGCCACTCAGCTTCTTCACCGACTTTATCTAAACCTATAAACTCAGATTCCATTGTAGATCGAGCGATACATGTTTATTTGGATGACTTCCAAGAAACTGCTCCTCCACCAAGAGTAAATACATATCCACTTATGGATTTAACTTCAGATGATCCAGTGATCCAATTTGCATCACTATATCCTTCAAGTATTGCAGGATATTTGTTATAATGCAAAGCATAGTTTTGAGTATGTTTTAAATATCCCAAAACTCGTTTCATTGCCATCCAATGAGTTTAATTGGAATTACTTAGGTACCGACTAAGTTTACTAATAGCACAAGCTATATCTGGTCGCGTACAGTTTATGATAGACATCAAATTTTCCAATACTCTTGTGTATTCCAATTGTGAATCGCTTTCACCTTCATTCTTTTGAAGTGCAAAACTCACATCCATTGGTGTCATGGTAACATTGAAATTCAAATACTTGAACTTTTCAAGTACCTTTTCAATGTAATGAGACTGTGACAATCCTAGACCTTGAGGAGTTTTATGAATTCTGATTCCTAAGATCACGTCAACAACTCCTAAGTCTTTTATATCAAATTTTCTAGCCAACTTACGCTTAGTAGCTTTCAGAAATATCTCTACTGATGATCAACATATCATCAACATACAAATAAATAATGACTTTATAATTTGGAGTGTCCTTAATGTAAACACATTTATCACACTCATTAATCTTATATCCATTTGTCAACATTGTTTGGTCAAACTTTACATGCCATTGTTTGGGTGCTTGTTTTAGTCCATAAAGTGACTTAACAAGTTTGCACACCTTTCTTTCTTTACCCGAAATTACAAAACCCTCAGCTTGTTCTAGGTAAATTTCTTCCTCCAACTCTCCATTCAAAAAATCTATTTTTACATCCATTTGATGGATTTCAAGACCATATAAAGCCATCAATGCAACTAACATCCGAATAAATATTATTCTTGTTACCAGCGAATATATGTCAAAATAATCAAGGCCTTCCTTTTGCCTATAACCTTTGACAATAAGTCTTGCCTTATATTTGTCTAGTTACATCAGCTTTCGTTTTCCTTTTAAAGATCCATTTGGAGCCTAAAGGTTTATTTCCAGGAGAAAGATCAACCAATTCCCAAGTATGGTTGCTTAAGATTGATTCAATCTCACTATTGGCAGCTTTTTTCCAAAATGATGAGTCTCTGGAAGACATAGCTTCTTTAAACGTTTGAGGCTCTTTTTCAAGAAGGAAAGTCATAAAATCTGGTCGAAAGGAAGTAGATGTCCTTTGATGTTTACCAAATCTTGAATTTTCTTCATTAAGTGTATTTTCCTTTGGTTCTTTCCAAGGTCATTTAGATCTTTCGCTTGATGACTCACTATTCATTTTATATGAATAAATATTTTCAAAGAATTCAGCATTATCTGATTCTATTATCATATTTTCATGAATATCGGGATGATCAGATTTGTGAACCAAAAATTAACATGCTTTACTGTTTGTAGTAAATCCAATAAAAATACAATCCACAGTCTTTGGTCCTATCTTGACCCTCTTGGTTTTAGAAATTTGGACGTTGTCTAAGCACTCCCACACTTTGAAATATTTCAAATTGGGTTTTCTTCCTTTCCATTTCTCATATGGAAGAGATTGTATTTTTCTGTGGGGTACTCTATTGAGTATTTTGGTTGCTGTAAGGATAGTTTCCCCCCACAAGCTTTGCGGTAAACCTGAACTTATTAATAAGGCATTCATCATTTCCTTCAATGTTTGATTTTTCCTTTCCGTAATTCCATTGGATTGAGGTGTATAGGGGGTAGTAGTTTGATGGATAATTCCATTTTCCAAACATATTACTTCAAAAGGAGATTCATACTCTCCTCCCCTATCACTCCTTATCATTTTGATCATTTTATTCAACTGATTTTCAACTTCAGTTTTGTATTGTCTAAGTGCTTCAGTTGCTTCATCCTTACTGTTAAGCAAGTAAACATAATAATACTAAGTACAATCGTCAATGAAGGTTATAAAATACCTTTTCTCACCGCGAGATGGTATTGACTTAATATCACAAACATCTGTGTGAATTAAGTCTAAGGGATTAGAATTCCTTTCAACAGACTTATACGAATGTTTAACAAATTTTGATTCAACATAGATTTGACATTGTGATTTATTACACTCAAACTTAGGCAATACTTCTAGACTAATCAATTTTTGCAAGAGTTTATAGTTGACATGTCCCAAATGACCATGCCACAAATTGTTAGACTCAATCAAGTAAGAAGAAGCCTCAACTTTATTCATTTCAACAACCATTACATCAAGTTTGAAAAGGACCTCATCTAAGTAATCTTTTCCAACATACATATTGTTCTTACTTATTACAACTTTCTCCAAAATAAACATACACTTAAACCCATTCTTAATGAGAAGTGATGTAGAAACTAAGTTCTTCCTAATAGTGGGAACATGGAAAACATTGTTGAGAGTCAACACCTTGTCGGAAGTCAACTTCAGGAATATCTTCCCACTTCCTTCAATCTTGGATGTTGTAGAATTTCCCATAAGGAGCTTTTCTTTGGGTTTAGCAGGAGTATAAGTAGCAAAAGCTTCTTTATCAATACAAACATGTCGACTGGCTCCCGAATCAAACCACCACTCCTTTGGATTTCCAACTAGATTGCATATAGTGAGCATAGCACACTAATTTTCAATCTCATCCATTGCTTGACCCATTTTCTAGTTATCTGGAGTAACATCCTTAACAAGATTTGCACCCATTATTGCGGATTTTTCATGCAACTTATTGTCCTCTTCCATCTTGAGATGAATCACAAGATCATCCAAACAAGACAATTGGTTTTCAAGCATTCCTTCTTTTGGAACATGAGGATCTTTACTTATTAGCCTTTGCACTCCAAGTATGGTCAGCCAAATGGATATCATATGTTTCCAACCTTTCAAGTTCATACCAGAAAATTTCTCTCATTTCTTTGCTGGTGCATATGTAGAGCTTGAATGGCCTAATGATGCAATAATGGTTATTGTTGGGACAACACCATACACAACCGAATCAATTTGTTATTCAGTTTAATTAGTCATTTTTTCTGTCACAACTTTGATAAACGATTTAATATTAAAAGAATACTAACAATAAACACTTCCTTTTTATTCACACTATTTCAAGTTAACAATGAAGTTTTAATATTCTTCGAATCATTTAGCTTTAATTTCGATAAAGTTTTTATATTCTTCAAATCAGAATTACCACTCAAACAGCGTGTTCAGTATATCAGAGAAGTTTTTATCTTCTTCGAACCAAACTTTACTCAACTTGTTTCTCGTGAACGATGAAGTTTTTATATTCTTCAAATCGTTCAAAGAATGAACTCTAAGTTCTGATGAAGTTTTTATATTCTTTAAATCAGAACGAAGATTCAAACGGAGTAACAAACCAAAAGGTTTTAATTTCAAAAACTTCAAATACAGATAAACATAATTTCCTTAAGATTGTTAATTTGGGTGATAAATAAAATCTGTATTTAAATAATAGTAAGTAGAAATAAGAACTTAAAACTATTTACGAAAAATAGTAGAAAAGAGATGAAGAAGATAATCGAGCCCACTGAATGCACAATGTGTCCTTAAGGAAATTATTCCCCTCAAGCACCCGAGGTTGATGGAATATATCCTCCCAGGATAGAACGATTAATATCAATAGAATAGTGGTACCTCAAACTCTATTGATCGGCGAACCACTCAACGGTAGTAAGTCACACTTGAATTTAGAAGAAATTTAGAAGTATACTTATGTATTTCGTACTCAAATAGTACTTAAATTTGTACTTCATATCTGAGGAAGAATCAGATATTTATAGCCAAAAAACACTACTTTAGAAAGGAAGTAAAGGTTCAGAAAAGTTACACTGTTTCAGATACGATGGGATGATGTGCGAAACGCACAAAAGTAAGTACGCGTCGCACGTCCCATCACACAAGCGTCCAGTGATGCTGCAAGAACTAGACGTGATATGTGATAGAGGTGAAAAATGCACAAGGCATTGTGCGTATCGCATGCCTCATTGCATGTCACAAAATAGTGAGTCAAAAAGGACGCGTCCTTTTGACGTGCAATTTATGTGCGTTTCACACATGTCGAAGTACGGCTTGCACATGGAGAAATACGCGTCCTCGACATTAGGGTGGTTACAGTGATTCTAGGCATAGTGGTAGAGGTTCAGGCCTGTGGGGCCGAGGTTATCAGCCACAGCAGCATCAGAGTCAGTCTAGTCGACAAGTACAGGCGTTACTTCAGGCTTTTGGTTCTCAGTTTGAGCAGGGTCAGGGCAGTCAGCGAGGTCATAAAGGTCAGCCATTGAGAGGTGCAGATTCTGGGGCATCAGGTTGTGGTGGCCATTCGGGTTCTGCTGGTTCATCCCGATCGAGTAGGTCATTAGGGTCTTGCTATACTTGTGGTGTGGTTGGTCACTTTGCTAGAGATTTCCCCCAGCAGGGTATAGTTCAGCCAGCCGAGCCGCTGTGAGCAGTTCAGCCTTCGGCTAGAGGGGGTGGTGCCCCACGTGGAAAAGAAGGTGATAGGGATAGCGGTAGAGTAAGTGGAGGTCATTGTCAGTTCTATGCGGTCCCTGGGAGACCAGAGTTAGAGGCCTCGGATGTCGTGATCACAGGTATAATTTCTGTATGTCGTAAGCCAGCTTATGCCTTGTTTGATCCTGGATCCACTTGTTTATATGTATCTTCCTACTTTCTACCTTGTTTGGGGTTTTCTAGTGAGCCATTGTCTGTGCCTGTTTCTATTTTGACTCCAGTAGGAGATTCTTTAGTAGTGGATCAGATTATGAGATCATGTGAGATATTTGTTGGTGATTTGGATACTTGGGCTGACCTAATGATACTTGATATGTTGGATTTTGATGTGATATTGGGCATGGACTGGTTGTCCCCTCACCATGCGGTTTTGGATTGCTATGCCAAGACCGTTACCATAGCCGTGCCCGGTGTATCCCTGATTATGTGGCAGGGTTCTGTTAGCTTATCTAGCATATGTACGAGATGCTAGTGCTGACCCTTCATCTTCGGAGTCTGTTCTTGTGGTTAGAGACTTCCTAGATGTGTTTTCTATCGACCTGCCAGGCCGTCCACCTAAGAGAGATATTAATTTCGCTATTGAGTTAGAGCCGGGCCCCAGGCCCATTTCTATTTTTCCTTATCGTATGGCTCCTGCTGAGTTGAGGGAGCTTAAGGAGCATCTCCAAGATCTGTTAGCTAAGGAGTTTATTAGATCGAGTGTGTCTCCTTGAGGTGCTCCTGTTCTGTGTGTGAAGAAGAAAGATGGGTCGATGCGGATGTGTATTAATTATCTGCAGCTGAATAGGGTGACAGTGAAGAATAGGTATTCGATGTCGAGGATTGATGACTTATTTGATCAGCTTTAGGGTTCATCCATGTTTTCAAAGATTGATTTGAGGTCCGGCTACCATCAGTTGAGGATTAGGGCGGAGGACATCCCTAAGACAGCATTCAGGAATCGTTATGGCCATTATGAGTTACTGGTGATGACTTTTGGGTTGACTAATGCGCCTGCAACCTTTATGAACTTGATGCACAGGGTGCTTGGCCCGTATTTGGACTCATTTGTGATAGTTTTCATAGATGACATCTTGGTATACTCGCAGAGTAGGGATGAGCATGAGCAGCACTTGAGGATTATACTCCAGACTTAGAGAGATCATCAGCTTTATGCCAAGTTCTTAAAGTGTGAGTTTTGGCTTGAGTCAGTTGCATTCCTAGGGCACGTGGTGTCTAAGGATGGGATTAGGGTTGATCCGGGCAAGATTTCTGCGGTTTGTGATTGGCCTAGACCTACTACTGCTACTGAGGTCCGCAGCTTTGTTGGGTTAGTAGGTTACTACAAATGGTTCGTTCAAGGATTTTCTTCCATAGCAGCACCTTTGACTATGCTTACTAGGAAGGATGTCCCATTTCAGTGGTCAGATCAGTGCGAGGATAGCTTTCAGAGGCTTAAGGCCTTATTGACTTTAGCTCCATTTTTGACTTTGCCGGTTGAGGGTCAGAGATTCTCCGTGTATTGTGATGCTTCCGAAGTTGGTCTTGATTGTGTGTTGATACAGCAGGGTCGAGTGATAGCATATGCATCGAGGCAGCTGAAGGTTCACGAGCGCAACTACCCTACCCATGACTTGGAATTGGCGGCAGTAGTTTTCGCGCTCAAGATCTGAAGGAACTATTTATATGGAGTTCATTGAGAGATATTCACCGACCACCATAGTCTTCAGTATATTATGAGTCAGCGAGAGCTGAACTGGAGGTAGAGGAGATGGATCAATTTGCTGAAAGACTATAATTTCACTATTTTGTACCATCCAAGCAAGGCAAACGTGGTAGCGGATACCTTGAGCCGGAAGGCGGTGAGTATGGGTAGCCTAGCTTCTCTTTCAGTTTGAGAGCGACCGTTGGCCTTGGACATCCAGTCCTTAGCTAACCGTTTGGTTAGGCTTGACTTGTCGGATCCTAGCAGAGTTCTCTCCAGTATCGAGCTTTATTCTACTTTGATTGATCAGATTCAGAGTTGTCAGTTTGAGGATCAGCGGTTGTGTGACCTTCGTGATCAGGTTATTCAGGGTGAGGCCAGTCGGGCTACTCTAGATTCAGATGGGGTTTTGAGGTTTGATAGTCGCCTTTGTGTTCCGAGGGTTGGTGATTTAATTCAGTTGATTCTTTATGAGGCACATTGTTCTAGGTATTCCATCCATCCTGGCGCAGCCAAGATGTACAGAGATTTGAGGCAGCTTTACTGGTGGAGTGGTATGAAGTTGGACATAGCGGAGTTTGTATCTCGGTGCTTGAACTGTCAGCAAGTGAAGTTCGAGCACATGAGATCTGGTGGTTTGATACAGCGACATCCCATTCCTGAGTGGAAGTGGGAAGGGATTACTATGGATTTTGTAGTTGGTTTGCCACGTACTTCTAGGGGTTTTGACTCTATTTGGGTGATTGTTGTTAGGCTGACTAAGTCAGCGCACTTCTTAACGGTTCAGACTACTTACAGTGCAGAGAGGTTAGCTCCGATTTACCTTTGTGAGGTTATTCGGTTGCACGGGGTCCCAGCTTCTATAATTTCAGACGGCAGCACTCAGTTCACATCTCAGTTCTGGAGAGCTATTCAGTGAGATTTGGGCACAGAGGTTCAGCTTAGTACTGCATTCCATCCTCAGACAGATGGCCAGTCCGAGAGGACTATTCAGATCCTGGAGGACATGCTTCAGGCCTGTGTTCTTGACTTTGGAGGTTCTTGGGATCAGTTTGTGCCTTTGACAGAGTTCGCTTATAATAATAGTTTTCATTCGAGCATTGGCATGGCACCTTTTGAGGCTTTGTATGGTAGGCATTGCAGATCGCCAGTAGGTTGGCTTGATGGTTTTGAGTCTAGGCCACAGAGTACAGATTTGCTCCGAGATTCCTTAGACCGATTCCGAGTGATTCAGGACAGACTTCGGGCAGCTCAGAGCAGGCAAAAGAGTTATGCTGATCGTAGGCTTCATGCCTTGGAATTTAGTATTAGTGACTTGGTGTTTCTCCGTGTATCGCCCATGAAGAGCGTGGTGAGATTTAGTAGGCGGGGCAAGCTTAGCCCCGGGTACATTGGGCCATTTGAGATTCTCCAAAGGGTTGGTAGTGTTGCATATCAGTTAGCCTTGCCTCCAATATTTTTAGCTATACATCTCGTATTTCATGTTTTGATGTTGCGCCGGTATGTTCCAGATGAGTCTCATGTGTTTCATTGGGATTCGGTTCAGTTGGATGAGAGTTTTTCCTTTGTTAAGGAGTCGATTGCCATACTAGCCAGAGATGTTAGGAGGTTGAGATTTAGGGAGATTCCGATTGTGAAAGTTCAGTGGAAGACCCGTCCGATCGAGGAGGCTACCTGGGATACCGAGAGAGATCTACGGGCTCAGTATCCACAGTTGTTTGAGCCTTCAGGTACTTCCTTGTCTTTGACTTTCGAGGATGAAAGTACTTTTTAGTAGTGGATGATGTAATGACCCTTCTGGTCATTCCTGCATTTATGCTTTCCTTGTGCCGTAGGAGCTGAGTATCAAAACCGTGCGATAGTGATTCGCAATCGTGTGACTTTAACCTTCGTCTCATATTCAAGGCTTGCGAGCCTAAATTTGAGAATCTTATTAGCATCGCGCATAATTGAAAATATTTTATTTAAGAGTTGAATGTGGTAAGAAGTTATATTTATATTGCCTTCCTAAAAGATTTTAAATGTTTATGAAGAATACTTTTGTTATGATATATTTGTGTATGCATTTATTTTATAAGAGTTTTATAAATTATTAATATTTTAACGAAGGAAGTAAACTTAATTATGTTGAAAATTATTATTATAATATAGTAGGTTTTATTTGAAATGATTTTTTAACAATTATGATATATTTGAAAAAATTTATTTATTTTACCACGAATCTATGCAATGTCCAAATGTTTATGAATCGGATTCGAAAAATGAAGTGTTAAACACCTCCACCTCACACGTGGAAGTGGGGGATAACACAGCACATAGGAAATTTAAAAAAGTGGCACCATATTATCATTTTCATAATATTGATTTTTGAAAATAATTATAAATTAATCCTTTCGTTGTCTACTGTATGGGTATATATCTATATGTATATGTGTTCTATCTTCATTATTAGGGATTATCTTCCTTTTTCATTCAATGACAGATTACTTATGTATTTAATTTTCACTGTATAGCTTCTCTTTTTCTCTTAACACGTGACTAGAATATGATCGATAATTGTTCTTCGTATATTGGTTTCTTGGGTTGGTGATGAGTGCTAAGCTTTGCGAGAATCATTTTTAACGCTACCTTTGAGTACCGAAAGAAAATTGACTATTTACGTCAAGTTATTCAAGCCTAAATTCGATTTTGATTTCATTTCGGGGTTCTTGGAGTGGTTTGGGCTTGGACATCATCGTCCTAGCAGCTTGTCATCGGACGACAGGTAGATTACGGTCTAACTCCTCTAGACTTAGCATATATCAGATAAAATTACACTAGCTAGCATCCTTGGGTTGGATTATTATGTTGGTACCACAGACCTTGACCGCTTTACTCATGTCCGCCTACTTTTGTTCCTCCGATGCTTGTAGTACTTGTTGATACATTTTATTTACCCTTGTGATCCTGTGAGGCCTTGTTGACTCTGGAACATAGAAGGTGGGTTATTGAGAATGTCCGCGAGTCTCGGACATAGAAATATCCTTCTAGGCTGGTATGCTTGTTGAGTAGCTGTGGGCCTGTGCAGGGCCGATAGGTTGATTGTGAGCTGTTGGGAGGCTATTTGTGTTGATCATTCATTTCCATGCATATAAAGAGGATTTATCCATGTTTTACTACGGTTTTGGCTTCGGGCCTACTGGAATTATTTTCTAAACCTTGCATGGCCCGGGGCCGGTTTTTGATAGGAAATAAACTGAAAATGGTTTTATTTAACTTATGAATCTTCTTAGGGTAAAAGAAGGATAAATTATGATTTCTATCACTAGTTTTACTATTAATGCTAGACTCGGCAGGGCCGGGGTACTAGTTGAGTTTCTTACTAAACTGGGATGATTTTAGTCTTGATCGGATCGAGCATCTGAGATGACTTTCTACTGTTTAGACTCAGTTACGCCCTGGCATCCTTGGAGGGGTTTTTGAGATATTTTCCTACTACTTTAGTCCTGGACAGGGTCTGGGCATGCATATTCGAGACTGGTTTTCTATTTTGAACCCAGACTTGCTTCCGAATAACATGTATTGATACTGAGTATTAGTATAGGGTCCGGAACCACCATGGACCTTGACGTCCAGGCCTGGGGCTTTGGGATTTGTGTGCTGGAGGGAGGGTATACGGCGGATTAGAGGTATACGGGCAGTGTCCTTCTATAGAACCTACCTGCTGGACCCGATCGGCACCGAAGGAGGTACATACAGAGTTTCTATCCCACCCTAAGGTTATCATGCATCATATCATCCAGTGTTTGAGGTTCCACCCTTGTTTGCTATTTGTTGAGTACACTCCGGTTGTATGGGCGGCCGAAGGGTTTTGTTTTCACTTGTTTGCGTTCCTCAGTTGTATGGGCGGCCGGGGGACTGTAGGTAGCCTCTTGTTACTTATTCGCGGTGTTATCCCCTGTTACGGTTATGCTTATAAGATTATGTATGGTTAAATTATTACTTGTTGGATTTGAGATTGGTATGAGTAGTTGGGTTATTGATTCCTGTTTCTGAGCATGCCTACCTTTATTTTTCTCTTCCTTTCCTTGTACTTGAGGTTACCGGTATACCATCCATTTCTTAAACTTATTATGTATATATTGTTATTGCAAGGGTCCCAGGTGCGTTGTTTCTTGCTTACACCTGTGCCTGTTGTGTATATATATTCTACTTGCTAGCCTTGTATGTTGTTCTGTTGACTTCCTTCTGGGCTAGTTCCTGTGTACTTTTCATTGATTTCTGTGACTACTTGCTTCTATTATATCTGTTACTGCTCTTTTATCTTATATGTTCCCAGTCGGCCTATGATACCTACTGGGTACTAGTTGCTTTGTAATTGGTGCTCATACTAAACTCTGCCTCTTCTGGTGCAGATCCTAGCATGGGCCATCGCCGCTAGATCTTTGTGATTCATGCTCGGAGATTTTTTGGGGACTACTTCAGACTGAGGGTGAGCTCTTGGCGATCGGAGCTTATCTTTAGTTTATCTTTTGCTTTATGTACTCTATTACCATTCGGAGACATAAATATAAATTGTTTTGGATCGTTTGTACTCCTTATATGTAGTTCTGGCTCTATACAATGATACCAGGTTTTGGGGTTTGGTTTAGCTTCCGTATATGTGTATATATTCCTGTTATCTATCCTTTCATTTTGTTCCTTTGCTTCCGCTCGATTATATCATTTCTTCTGCTTAACTGTTAGCTAGTAGCCTATTACTAACCGTTCTGGGCTACGGAGATTGGTTCGCCTACTGGGGGTTGTAGGTGCCATCATGACCGAGAGATTAGGTCGTGACAAACCTAAATCATCTAGTCTGTGCTAATGATACTATCACTTTTACCTCTATTGATAAAAGGTTTCTTAACATGGTGATGAAAGTGCTGAAGGACTACCAAAAAATCTCTAGGCAATTAATTCATGATAATCTTTCTATATGTTTAAAAAGGTTGCTGCTAATCTGATGGCGAAAGTAAAAAAGTGTACAGGATTTGTACAAGGGCAATGTCCTTTTATGTACTTGAGATGTCCATTTACACATGCTAGAAAAATGAAAGCTTACTACAATGACTTAATCAAAAAATAAAAGATAAACTTTAGAACTAAAAGGGTAAATTACTTTATTTTTGTGAAAAAAAGTGTTGATTAATAGTGTGTTTCAGTGTCACGCCCTGAGGCTAGCCCCTAGACGTAAACACGGGACCTAGGATCACAAGTGATCCCAAGCTAACCCTGAATCTGGCATATCACAAGCATACTGAAATAACTCTAAACAAATGGAAGCACAACTGAATAAATCATATAATCTAAAAAGAATTCAACAGAGAATATCTGAATAAATAACCGTCTGAAAAGCAGAACAACTCCAATTCAACTGAGTCTGACTCTATGTTTGAAAGCCTCTAATACTGATAAGCTACTGGGACAAGTCCCCGGCTAACTCTAAATACTGAAAATAAAGACAAACTGACTAACTCAAAAAGCATATAAAAGATATATCCTCGGATGATGAGGACTCACCACTAACTATCGTTGATATGGCACCGGGTGAGCTAATCATGAGGCTAAAGCTGAGAACCTGAACCTGCATTATGATAGGATGCAGCATATAGAGTATGCGTCAGTACTTTGAATGTACTGAGCATGAGGAATATGCAAGGCTGAACGAAATGTAAATATGCTAAAATAATGAAATGCAAGAGTAATCTGAAAACATACTGAAAGCTGAGAATAAACATAAACTGAGGGCCTGAGGTACTTTACCAAAAATAACACTGTAGGAGATCCTATTAACCGACATACACCACGTGAGCTAAACATGGATTCCGATGTATACGCCTCATTAAAAGGACCCAATATACCTTGTTAGGATATAAAGGAATGGTGGATGTGATCACTAGTTCTGAGGCCCAACTGAGGGGCTAAATATCCTACGGTGGCACGTAGTTCTGGGACTTCAAGAGTATGCTGAACCCTAGTCCAACTCGATGTTAAATACTACTCCCAATCTAAAGACTAATAGCTCATTAAAACTAAAGTCCTGAATTTTCTGAGACAGAACTAAAATGGTCTAAAATCACTAATTTTCTGAAATATTGTAGTAGGCTGAAAACTGGCTAAATTCTGATATTTAAAACACATACTGATAATCTAGGTTGAATTTTGAATAAAGCTAACACTTTAGCAATCCTACAATTTAGGGCTAATTTCTTGATTTCTTAAGTCATGGTGAAAACTCATGCAACCCATTAAAACATATTGCAATTCATATAAACATGATATAAATAATGTGAGCATCATAAGGACTAAATTCTAGAAAGATTTACATAATTGGGTAGGAACCCTAGTTCTTAAACCATGAATATTTGAAGAAAGACTAGAAATTTGGGCATAAGGGTGAACTAAACCCTTATTGAATACCCACATACCTGGTAGAAGGAGATTCTTCAAGAAAATCTGAAGTTAAAGCTTGGAGGAGAAAGCCCTAGGTCTGAAGCTTTGGAGAAGAACGCTTTTTTCTGACTTGAGAGGAGGAATGAGGAGAATTGATGTGTTTTGGAGGTTTAGACTTAATAAAATAAGCCTAAGTCTATTTATAGTCGGAGCTAATTTAAGAAAAAAAAGGTCTAAAATACCCTTGAGAAACTAAATTAAAAATTCCTGGAAAAATTCGCGTCCAGGTTCCACGGATAGGTTCCACAGTTCGTGGAAGCTTCCAAGACTTGTGGAACCCTATCGTCGTTCCTAGGCCTTTGTTCCTGACTACGAGTCTGATAACCACGATCCAGGTTCACGGCTCGTGAACCCATCCACGGCTCGTGAAACTTGCTCGTGGTTTCTGAGGGATTTGATGACCCTCAGGTCTGAGTTCCACGGGTGGAATCCACGACTCGTGGACTATTCCACGGTCCATGGTTCCAACTGGTGAAACTAACCCCAACTTGCTGGCCTCTGAATGAGTTCCACAGAGGCTTTGCATGGACCGTGAACCCTTCCATGTTCCGTGAAAACAATCCGTGGTTTCGACTGAGACTTGGAAATTTTATTTTTTCCTATTTTTCTGAGGTGGTTCTAAGCTTTGATGTTTGGGGTATTACACTTAGAGCATTCCTTTATATCTATTATCTGCAGTGACCCCTAAGTTCATAATATATGAGCTTCAGAAAATCTTTAACACATTCTTATGAATTACTAAGGATGAAGATAAAAATAAACATTGGATTGCCTCAAAAATTATGTGTTACCTCAAGGAGGAGGGAGGAATTGACTTCAGATCCCCATTTGATAAGTCAAAGTCCATGTTTTCCAAGTTATGGTGAAATTTTAGAATCACTAAAACTATTTGGACTGATTACATATGGAATAAGTATTATAAAAAAAACTTATTCTAACTGTAGTGCAATAAAAATGTGGTTCCTAAATATGAAAAAAGATGTTGAAAGCAAGAGATGCAATTGAACAGAAGATTTAGTGGGAACCAATTGTTGGATCATCGAACATTTGATATAACAATTGGACTAAGTTGGGTGCCCTATATTATGTGGTAGATTCTGACTTCTTAATAGATGAGAATGCTAGAAATTTAGAAATTTTCATGAATGGAGAAGACTAAAATTTTCAAAGGATGCAGGAAATTCTACCATAGGAGATGGTTGAACATGCAAGAGACAATCTAACTATCTATAATTTTGCATCACTTTGGGATTTACCATAATGGATGCCTACTATTAGCGGTATGTTCACAGTAGGTAATTCTTGGCATCTTTTAAGGTAAAAAAGAAATCTATGCTCAGATCAGTTTAAGAGGATATGGACTAAGGGATATCTTACAAGATTGATTTTTCCTATGGAGATTGCGAAATCTTAAACTGATAGAATCATCGGCCAGCTCCAATAAATAAAATATGAACAATAACTAAAGCTAAGTAGAACAAAGTAGACATATACAAGTCAATAACATAACTGAACTACAGGTCTCTTCCTTGACCTATCAACCACAGATAATCAGTTAACAATCATGGACAAATCAGTGACCATTAACACATGTCTTAACCGCATAATTCAGACCCTCCAAGGATCCCTAAGACACTAACTATGTTTCAACATGCAATCCCGGCACACTAAGACCAACCTCATAATTAATTATAATCACTCGGCCTCTCATGGACCATATGCAGAAGTCACATTTCAAGAATACAACCCGGTCCACTCATGGAACCATCAAAAGAATACAACCAATGCAAGTAAAGCAAACCCTATCCAGGCGTGGTACCCAAGCCAACCATTTATAATGCCCGTACCACGCATGGTACCTGAGCCAACTGAATAGTATCTCATACCAGCCATGGTACCCGAGCCAACTAATATATAATTGTACCAGGCGTGGTACCTGAGCCAATTGAATATCACATCAAATCCAATCAATCCACAAAGCATGAACAAAACATACTTGTAAGCCAACAAGCAATAACAAATTCATTTCACAAGACTGATAATCGGATAAGTAGACATTCATAACTTCATTCCCTAAGCATGCAACTCACACTATACTAAGCTATAGTACATGAACACATATTGCATATTGGGAATATCAATAACTATCACCTACCTCGAATTACTCGCAAGCTCTATTGAACCGGAGCCTTCCCTTTTCCCGAAGCTCTTGCTTGTTCTTGATCTAAAAACAAACATACAAAAACTATAATCAATTAACTAGCCTAAAATACCAGGATTATACAAAATAGCCATTCCCCAGGCTTAACTATGATCATTCCACCCATTCCTGGGCTTTCCCACCATCAATTCACCTAATGCTACCATTTTTATGGATAAATTTAGAGAATTATGGCTAAATAGTCATAACCCATCAAGAATAATCAAAAACCAAGAGCATTTACGCCCTAGAATCCCCTCTTTCCCCGCATTTTAACATTCCTAGGTTATTCCAAACCCCCCAAGTCCTCAACTATCAATTCTATGATGTACGAAAGATAGTACGAAGTTAGGAGAGTAGAATTCTTACCTTTGGGATGAAAAACAATGCAAAACAGAGTAAAAACGCCTAGAATCGCCCTGTCCTTCTCCAAAATGCAGTTGAGAAAAAACTGAATATTTTGGGAAAGTTTTTTGAATTAAATCCTGACTCAGTCTGTTATAGCGGTCCATACACCGCTATAGCACCGCCGCCATAGCGGAACCTACCGCTATGGTGGTGCTGACCAAGTTTAACTTCCGCTATAGGAGATACTTATCCGCTATAGCGATCACCGCTATCGCATTGCGACCGCGCTCGTCATAGGCAAAAACTCAAGATTTTTCCCAAAAAGGACTATTTTACAACACACCTTCAATTTTTGACGTTTCGGAATATCCCCTTCACGTCAACCTTGATACCGGGAGTTCTACTTACCCAAATTCACTTATGAAAAGTCCCTCGGACTCCTTTATGTCTTAGCTAATGAAAAAACTAGTTTACTGCAAGACACATTACCCAATACTTACCTGAATTATCCTTGACCATACCTTGCTTAGAAACCGTCTGAGACTAGCCTAGCCCAGAATTTTCAACTCCCAAACCCGGAAGTTTTCCAACTCAAAACTTGGCATGAATAATTTACCTATAACGATGAACCCGATCGTTACAACAGATACCAATTTACCCATCGTTCATCCTTGAATAATCAAATCCGAAAATACAAATTAAAAGAGGGAAGAGTGTAGTACCTGAATCCTCAAACAAGTGAGGGTACTTGTCTCTCATGTCCCTCTCGGTTTCCCAAGTGGCTTCCTCAACCGGATGATGCTTCCATTGAACTTTCACCGATTTGATCGCCTTTGTCCTCAACTTCCGGACATCCCGATCAAGAATCACAATCGGTTCCTCTTCATACTGAAGGTCCTTGTCTAGTAATATTTCATCCCATTTAATAATGTAATCATCGTCTCAATAGTACCTCTTCAATATGTATACATGGAAGATCGGGTGGACCCCTGATAAACTGGGCGACAGTGCTAGCCTGTAAGCCACTGGCCCTACAATTTAGAGAACTTTAAATAGACTGATAAACCGAGGGCTGAGCTTGACCTTCTTACCGAATGCATAACCCCTTTCATTGGTGAAACTTTCAATAATACATGTTCACCTTCCTAGAAGTCCATGTTCCTGACTTTGCGGTCTGCGTACTCCTTCTGCCTGCTCTGGGCTGCTAGCAACTTGGTCTGAATGCCCCTTACCTTTTCATGTGCTTCCCTTACCAAGTCTATACCCAGAGATTTTACATCACCTGCCTCAAACCACCCTATGGGTGACCTACATCTCCTCCTATACAGGGCCTCGAATGGCACCATGTCGATACTAGAATGGTAACTATTGTTGTATGAGAACTCACACAATGGTAGAAATTTGTCCCAATGACCCCCAAAGTCAATCACACATGCTCTCACCATGTCCTCCAACACTTGGATTGTCCTCTATGACTGACCATCTATCTGAGGATGGAAAGTTATGCTGAATATGAGTTGAGTTCCCAACTCCTCATGTAACTTACCCCAGAACATAGAGGTAAACTTTGTTCCCCTGTCTGAAATGATGGAAAGTGGTATCTCATGCAGTCTCACGATCTCCCTAACATAAATCTTAGCCAGCTGATGTGAGTCATAGTCCACCCTAACTGGAATAAATTGAGTTGACTTGGTCAGCCGGTCCACTATGACCCAGATAGAGTCATACTTCCCTGAAGTCTTGGGAAGACCCACCATGAAATCCATGGCTATCTTTTCCCACTTCTATTCGGGAATGGGCATTCTCTGAAGTAGTCCTGCAGGCCTTTAGTGCTTATACTTGATCTGTTGATAATTCTGACATTTGGACACTAAATCACCTATGTCCCTTTTCATCCCAGGCCACCAATAAAGTTGCCTCAAATCCCTGTACATCTTGGTTACGCCCAGATGAATCGAATATCGCAAACCATGAGCCTCTGCCAACACCTTGTGAATTATATCATCAACCCAAGAAACACAAATCCTCCCCCTGAAGCTCATCACTCCGCCAGAGTCCGACGTGGCATCCCAGGATTCTCTGGATATTACCTTGCTTCGAAGCTTGCTCAACTGCGAATCCTGAAACTAATTGGCCTTTATCTCTTCTATGAATATGGATTTCACCTCCATACGGGCCAACATTCCACCCTGTTCTGAGATGCCCAATTGTACAAACTTTGATTCCAAAGCCTAAATCTCCCTTGCCAATGGTCATTTGGATACCCCCAAATAAGCCAAACTGCCCATGATGATGGTCTTCCGACTCAATACGTTTGCCACCACATTAGCCTTACCCGGATGGTACTGGATGGTCACATCATAATCCTTCAAAAATTCCATCCACCTCACTTTGCCTCAGATTCAAATCCTTCTGAGTGAAAACATGCTGCAGACTGTGATGATCAGTGAACACTTCACACTTGACACCATAGAGATAGTATCTCCAAATCTTGAGTGCAAAAACCACTGCTGCCAACTGCAAGTTGTGGGTGGGATAATTTTTCTCATGAGGCTTCAACTGCCTAGAGGCATATGCTATAACATTCCTGTCCTGCATTAACACAGCACCCAAACCTGAATATGAAGCATCACAATATACAATGAAATCCTTACCTTCAACCGGCAATGATAGAATGAGAGATGTAGTAAGAAGTGTCTTGGGCTTTTTGAAGCTCTCTTCACACTTGTTGGACCACATAAATAGTACATCTTTCTGAGTCAACCTTGTCAAGTGAGTACCAATGGATGTAAAATCCTTGACAAACCTATGATAGTACCCTGCAAGCCTCACAAAACTCCTTACCTCAGTCACAGAGCTAGGTCGGGCCCAATTCTTAACTGCCTCAATCTTCTAGGGATCCACCATCACCCCCTTTTTTGACACCACATGCCCAAGGAAAGTGACTGAAGTCAACCAAAATTCACACTTAAATTTTTTTGCATATAGCTTCTAGTGTCTCAAAATTCCCAACACAATGCGGAGATGTTCAGCATGTTCCTCCCTACTCTTGGAGTAGATCAAGATGTCATCTATAAACACAATGACAAAACAATCCAGATAAGACTTAAATACCCCATTCATCAGACTCATGAATGCTGACGGCGCATTGGTCAACCCAAATGACATCACTAGGAACTCGTAACGCCCATACCGAGTTTGAAAAGCAGTCTTAGGAATGTCCTTGGGTCTAATTTTTAACTGATGATACCCTGACCTTAAGTCAATTTTCAAAAACACGGATGTACCCTGAAGCTGGTCAAAGAGATTATCTATACGGGGTAAAGGGTACTTGTTCTGGATGGTAACCTTGTTCAACTGCCTGTAGTCTATGCACATTCGTATACTACCATCCTTTTTTTCACAAACAAGACTGGAGCACCCCAAGTTGAAGCACTGGGATGGATAAAACCCTTATCTAAGAGTTCTTGAAGTTGAGCCTTAAGTTCCCTCAACTCTGCCGGAGCCATACGATATGGAGAAATAGAAATTGGGTGAGTGCCTGGCTCTAAATCTATACAAAAATCAATATCCTTATCCAGAGGCATACCAGGCAGGTCCACTGGAAATACCTCCTGAAACTCCAAAATAATCAAAACTGACTCAATCGATGGGGAATCCATACTATCATACCGAAGATAAGCCAAAAAGGCCAAATACTCTCTCCCCACTAGCTTCCTAGCCCAGACAAATGTTATGATCTTAGCCGAATTAGGCTTAAACACACTTACCCACTCTAGCCTATCCTTACCCGGAATTTCTAGAGCCACAGTCTTAGCATTACAATTCAATACTGCATGATAAAGAGACAACCAGGTCATATCCAGTATAACATCAAAATCTAACATGTCCAGAATGACCAAATCTACCCAAGTTCGCAACCCCACAAACACTGCAGGACAAGTACGATAAACATGGGTCACTATTACAAACTCTCCAACCGGAGTAGAAACATGAATAGGGAAATCAAGGACATCACAAACCAATTCTAAAACCAAAGCAAAATTCATAGACACATATGAATAAGTAGAACCTAGGTCAAACAGTACAGAAGTCACCCTATCACAGACTAAAATTGTACCTGTGATCACTGCATCTGACGCCTCGGCCTCAGACTTCCCTGGAAAAGCATAACAATGAGTCCGGTCATCAATCCGAGCAACTTCTATGGTTGGCTGCACCACAACCCTGCCCATGCTGCCATTCCCTCTGTCTCCCCGACCTCTCTGAAAGTTACCTCGTCCACCCTGTGGACGACCCCTAGCATAACCACCTCTAGCCTCTGGAACCACCGCCTTAGACTGCTGCTGAGCCTGATTACCTATCTGCCTGTAAGGGCAATCCCTCTCAAAGTGACCTAGATCATCACAATGAAAGCACCCGTGATCAAGAGTAGGCATGTTGGTAGATGTGTAAGAAGCTCTCTGGCTTCTAGGAGCTGAGAACTGCTGACTAGCTCCCGGACGACCACCTGTGGCAGCTGGCAGAGCTGACTAAATAGGATGGTCAAAGTACACCTGCTGATTGTGGCCTCTGCAGTACAAACCACTAAAATTTCCATTGTTTCGGGACTTCTTGGCTAATACATTAGCCTGCCCAACCTGCCTGACCCCTTCTAACTTCTTGACATAGTATGTGACCTCATTGAAGCTCTTCCCTGCTGAAGTCATGTGCATGGACAACACTTGCAATTCAGTATTCAACCCTTTCCCAAACAATTGAATCCTCTCCTCTTTGGTACCTAAGAACTGCGTAGGAAAATGAGACAAGGCATGAAACTTGGCCTCATAAGCAGAGACCGACATGCTACCCTGTTCCAAATCTAGGAACTCATCTTTTTTGCGATCCCTCAAGGTACGGGGCACATACTTCTCCGAAAAGAGAGCATAGAACACCGTCCAAGTCAGCAGAGGCAAAGTCAATGGCTGACATTCCACATGACACCTCCACCATTGCTTAGCATTACCTTGTAGCTGAAAAGTGACAAACTCAACCCCATGATGTTGCACAATACAGCTTGTCTAGCCTCTCATAACAGTCCAATATGAACTCATACGCATCTTCCCTCTCGGTGCCCTAAAATGTAGAAGGTTTCATCTTGAGAAACTTAGTCAGCATCTCATTCTCATTCCCTGTCATAATCGGACCTAGCATTATCCTGAAGAGATCATCTATGCCTGACGCCACAGCCATCCTAGGAGCTGTAGTAACCGCTAGTTGGGTGCCCAGAGCCTGATCTGCAATACTCGTGGGGGTGGCTCTTATACCAACCAGTCCACTCAGAAAGCTCCACATCTGCTAAAATGCTTTGAGCGTGATAGAGGGAAGGCCTGCACCTTCAGCTGGTGCTGCCTCCGCCTGTTCTGCACCCTTCTCAACAATAACTTCAACTTCATCTTCAACATGATCCTGAGGTAGGGAAGGGGTGGCCTCTCGTGCACCTACAGCTGCTTGAGGTCGACCCCTGGTGGGTGTTGCTCTACCTCAGCCCCTGCCCCTGCCCCTTTATCTACCTCTGACAGTGGGGCCTACTGTTGGGACCACTGGTCTCGCTCCATTGTTTCTCGTATTAACCATCTGCGAACAGAAGAGTGAAAGAGATAGATACCAATTTGTATCACCAGATACCAATTGAAATCAAGTTATAGCATGAAGGAAGAAAGAAGAGATAGTTTTCCTAAAGTCCTATAGCCTCTCAAAGAAAAGTACAGACGTCTCCGTACTATTCCGCAAGACTCTACTAGACTCGCTTTGGTACGACGAGATCAACGAACCTAGGGTCTCTAACACTATCTTTGTCACGACCCAACCCCGCTATGAGTGGCACCCACCCAACCTCCGAATGAGCGAACCAATATTAAACCAACACTCAGTATAATCTAGCAACTTAAAACTAGTTTGCATAAATAAACTAACATTCATATCTATTCAAACCAAACAACCTGTGAAAATCCTCCCTAGAACCTAAAAGTCACCGTATCAAAACATCTATCAATCTAGAGTACGGGAATGCAACCCCAAAAAAATAAAATAAAGTTTAAGCCCAAAATAAGTAGGCTACAAGTAAAAGAAAAAATCAAGGTAGCTGGACTGAAGCAGCTCACCCCTGAGATCTGTAACCGTTGGGACTACAAGTGAGGTCGGGCATCAGCTTCCAAAAGATTGTCTATACTCACAAAAGAAAAGAAAGTGCAGAGTTAGTACACAACCACCATATACTGGTAGGATCATCGGTCAGCTCCAATAAATAAATTATGAACAATAACTAAAGTTAAGTAAAACAAAGTAGACATATACAGGTCAATAACATAACTGAACTACAGGTCTCTTCTTGACCTATCAACCACAGATAATCCGTTAACAATCATGGACAAATCAGTGACCATAAACACATGTCTTAATCGCATAATCTAGACCCTCCAAGGATCCTTAGGTCACCAACTATGTTTCAACATGCAATCCTGACCTACACTAAGACCAACCTCATAATTAATTATAATCACCCGGCCTCTCATGGACCATATGCAGAAGTCACATTTCAAGAATACAACCCGGTCTACTCATGGAACCATCGAAAGAATACAACCAATGCAAGTAAAGTAAACCATGTACCAGGCATGGTACTCGAGCCAATCATTTGTAATTCCTGTACCAGGCATGGTACCGAAGCCAACTGATATGTAACCTGTACTAGGTGTGGTACTCGATCCAACCAAATATCACATCAAATCCAATCAATCCACAAAGCATGAACAAAACATACTTGTAAGCCAACAAGCAATAACAAATTCATTCCACAAAATTGTAACCGAATAAGTAGACATTCATAACTTCATTCCCTAAGCATGCAACTCACACAATACTAAGCTATAGTACATGAACATATATTGCATATTGAGAATATCAATAACCATCAACTACCTCGAATTACTCGCAAGCTCTATTGAACCGGAGCCTTCTCGTTTCCTGAAGCTCTTGCTTGTTCTTGGTCTAAAAATAAACATACAAAAACTACAATCAATTAACTGGCCTAAAATACTCGGATTATACAAAATCCCCATTTTCCAGGCCAAACTATGATCATTCTACCCATTTCCGGGCTTTCTCACCATCAATTCACCTAATGCTACCATTTTTATGGATAAATTTAGAGATTTATGGCTAAATGGTCATAACCCATCAAGAATAATCAAAACCCAAGAGCTTCTACGCCCTAGAATCCCCTCTTTTCCTGTATTCTAACATTCCTAGGTTATTCTAAACCCTTCTCTAAGTCCTCAACTATCAATTCTACGATGTACGAAAGATAATACGAAGTTAGGGGAGTAGAATCCTTACCTTTGGGATAAAAAATGATGCAAAATGGAGTAAAATCGCCTAGAATCTCCCTGCCCATCTCCAAAATGCAGTTAAGGAAAAACTGAAAGTTTTGGGGAAATTTTTTGCATTAAATCCCAACTCAGTCTGCAATAGCAATCCGTACACCGCTATAGCGCCGCCGCCATAGTGAAACCTACCGATATGGCTGTGCTGACCAAGTTTGACTTTTGCTATAGCGCACATTTATCTGCTATAGCCTTCACCACTATCGCGCTAAGACCGCGCTCGTCATGGGCAAAAACTCAAGAATTTTCCCAAAAGGGTTTATTTTACAACACACCTTCAGTTCCTGATATTCCAGAATAACCCCTTCACGTCAACCTCAATACCGAAAGTTCTACTTACCCATATTCACTTTCAAAAAGTCCTTCGGACTCCTTTATCTCTTAGCTAACGAAAAAACTAGTTCACTGCAAAACACATTACCCAATCCTTACCCGGATTGCCCTAGACCATACCTTGCTCAAAAATTATTCGAGACTAGCCTACCCAGAATTTTCAACTCCCAAACTTGGAAGTTTTCCAACTCAAAACTTGACACGAAGAGTTTACCCATAATGATGAACCTGATCGTTACAAGATCTCTTATCAAAGTTATTCCTGTAAGTTGGAAGAAGTAAACTTCAGGTTGATTCAAGTATAATTCATATGGGACATCCAGGGATCATCTTAGCCTCAGTTCCATAGCGTTTTATGTAAGAAATGATAGTGGTGATTTAATTTTTGCTAGAACCTATCAAATTCCTAACACAATCAGTATTGTTGTTGACACTATAGCTATGAGAAAAGAATGTGAATATTGTATGAAGCATCAATTATTACCCCTAATAATGAAGTCAAACTTTATAGCTTTGAAAAAGATTGTGGATGAAGAGTGGGATTGTTCATGGAGTATTTGTGTGGTGGTGAGGAGAATCAAGCAGTAGAGAAGAGCATGCAATATTCAGCTATATCACGTATACAGAGAGGGCGACACCTTTGTAATTTTTTTAACTAATATAGGTTTTGACTTTATAGGTACACAATTATAAATTTATTTCAGGATCTACTAAGGGGAAAAAAGAGCATTGTCTATCTAGATAAAAAGAAAATACCACACATGAGAATTAAAATGCTCAAAAAATAAGCATCGAATTGATAAATTATAACATATACAACTCTCCTACCACTCAGAAGAAAAAATATATACAGGGGGGAGTATAAGAAAAATATAAAAATCACAAGTTAACATTTAACCACACACAATCAGATATAACTAAAGAATAATCCCAAATCTATAATTTCAGAATCATAATAAGGACATATTATAGTTACAGCTCTTGAAATTTTTACGGAGGAGGTATCAACCTCTTTGAGGTTCATTCATTCGTAGGAAAATTAACATATGAGTTTATTTGACTGAGATAGGCTTAAACTCCAAGCTTGAAGCTGGTCTTCAGGGTGTTCTGATTGTACAATACTTGGCGAGAGATTTAGGTGATTTGAAGTGCAATCGAACCAAAGCTCAAAAGTTTTAAAAATAGTCTTGGTTAAATGATTCTTTAAGAAATATTAAAGATAAGGGAGAAGGACATCAAAGCATAAGAACTCACTAGAAGCTCATGCCAGTTGATAGTCCACCGGAGAAGACATCTGAAGAAGACGAGAGGGCACTGAAACTTTCCAAATCTAATTTTGAAAGGGACAGATTGTACTTTAACCTTTTATTTTATTTTTAGTTATTTTATTTCATTTTGGGCCACGTTTTATCCTTCTTTTGGGCCAAATTTGGTCTTTGTTTGTACCAAAAATTTTATTTATAAAAGTGGGTCTTTGTGGCCTCTTTGATGAAAAAAAAATTATAATGAAGAAAGACTAATAAAAGGAAAAAAATAGTGGAGGCAACCTCTTTCACGTTCTTTGATTTCAAAAAAAAATTGAGTGTTTGTGATGCATTCACGATCTCTGATTTCTTAACTCTACAATGGATACATTGACAAAAAGAAAAAGAAGGCTACCAACAGCTAAAGAAAAAAGAGTAGGACGGAGAAATGAAGATTTTTTTACTAAAATAATCTATTATTTAAATCAATTTCCCAAAATAAGACTTTTTTTTTTGAAAACTTACCAAAATAGAATAAACGTGTTTCCCAGTAACGTATTAGGCTGGAAAAAACTTAACGACACCAGAGAGCTGAATCACAGCGTTAAAATAGATATACGTTACTGCTGATAACGTTTTTGGCTTAATACGTTACTGATAGTAACGTTTTTTGCTTAAAACGTTACTGTCAATAACGGAATTCTGCAGTTCTGCCACCTTGGAATTTTGTACAAAATTTGACATGACAGTCGTTATCATAAAACACGTATTACGGCTAAAACGTTATTGCCAGTAACGATTCTATCGAATCAAAACACGGGCTGCCGAATCTTGCAGAAGTGGAATCTTTTTTGTTTGATTTACCGGTAAAATATTACTATCAATTACGTTTCATCTTTAAAACGTTACTAGCAGTTACGTTTTACTTCAAAGTCTACCTCGTACAACCAACCACGAATTCTTATAAAAAAATATTGTTTGAACATAATGTTCAGCACATTCCAATAATTTTCAGTAAAGTTTCTGCTTGTCTGCCCCATTGTCGGAATAGCATTCACAAAATTTTAATAGGTATGTGTTAATTAAGTCAAGTCAATATATTATAATATGTTAAATAATTTTTCAGTTTTAATAATTATAATAAATATCTTATTTTTACATGTAGGAGTAAAGATGGCTAATTTATGAAGACCATCTTTACTCCTACACGTAAAAATGAGATATTTATTATAATTATTAAAACTGAAAAATAATTTAACATATTATAAGATATTGACTTGACTTAAATAACAAGCAGAAACTTTACTGAAAATGTTGGAATGTGTTGAACATTTTGTTCAAACAATATTTTTTTTTATAATAATTTGTGGTTAGTTGTACGAGGTAGACTTTGAAGTAAAAGGTAACTGCTAGTATGTTTTAAAGATGAAACGTAATTGGTAGTAACATTTTACTGATAAATTAAATAAAACATATTTCATTTTTGCAGGATTCGGCAGCTTGTGTTTTGATTCGATAGAATCGTTACTGGCAATAACGTTTTAGCTGTAATACGATTTTTATGGTAACGATTGTCATGTCAAATTTCGTACAAAGATTCTAAGGTGGCAGAACCGCAGAATTCAGTTACTGGCAGTAACGTTTTAAGCCAAAAACGTTACTGGTAGTAACTTATTAAGCCAAAAACGTTACTAGCATTAACATATATCTATTTTAACCCCGTGATTCAGCTTTCTGGTGCCGTTAAATTTTTTTCAGCCTAATATGTTACTGAGAAACACGTTTATTCTATTTTTGTAAGTTTTCAAAAAAATGTCTTATTTTGATAAATTGATTTAAATAATAGCTTAGTTTGGTCAAAAATTCGAGAAATGAATTTCTTAAAATAAATTAAAGATAAATGTTGATTGTTGGCAGAAGAAAGAAAAGTACATTGTACTTTACTGAATCTTTTGCTTGACATTTCTTTAATATAAAGGAGTATAACGAGGGTAAAATAGGGATTGTGTCATAAAATATTTACCAAATAAAGAAATATGTCACTTTTTTTGATTGATTAAAAAAATGAGTCATATAAATTGGGATATATTGAGTAAGAGATCAATGAAATGCAAAAAATATATAAAAAAATCAACCATTCCAGTGCATTGTACCCTAATTTTATCTTTTGGTGTGTTGGGAAAAATTAAATAAATTATTTATTATCTTTCATTAGCTACATGACTTAAGTCAGCCAGGAGAATAAATTTCATTTTCTTGAGTGTATCCTCTCACTTTCACAAATCTTCCTCATATTCGTGGCTTTCGTTTGCTAGAAAATCTACCTATATGTTCGCCTTCCTCTAGATGCATATTCTAGCAAATATTTATAGTGACAGTGTATGTTCTCTAAGCTTGACAACAAAAAGGATCTCCACTTCTAAATCCTTGTATTCCCTTTCTTTCGTTAATTTAAGTCCTGTTTGATACTCTATAATGATGCTTAAGCTTTATTTACTTGAATATTTCAACATCTATTTTTCTTGATAATTCCTAAAGATCCCTCCTAAAACATCATTTCTAGTTTAAGTCTTGACAGTGTCATCAATATAAATTTCATCTATCAACTTAGATATTAGTTTAATTTGTTTAGATATGCAAATAAGTGGAACAAATACTTCATTGATTTTTCTTAACATAATCTCTTTGCTTGCAAAAACATTTAGACATGGCTTGCTAGCATTGATCTCTAATTGTGTTTGTGCCCTTACTTTGATAAATTAACGAGATAAATTGAAGGTGTTTTTCTCACTCACGGTAAGAAATTCGTTGTAGGAATTTTTTACCTCATTCGTTTCATTGTAATTATGATCCTATTTAATTGGATAAAAAGATTTTTAAAATTTAAGAACAAAAAGATTTTAAAATTTGTAGTATCAAACATGTCATAATGTATTATGTAGCTAAAGTGAGTAAATAGAATTTCATACTTGATTTTTGACTTTTGAAATTTATGATCATAAATACTCCATTGTCTTTAAGGGTGAAATAGGAAGTTTAACACGACCCGTTTGGCCATAAATTTATTTACTTTTTCCCGGAATAATTTTTCACTTTATTTAAAAATTATTTTTGGTCATGAAAATTCAAAATCCAACTTGAAGTTATATTTCAGTTTGTAAAACAGCTTATAACATGTTTTTCAACTCACCTTTTCACTTTTGAAGTTGTATTTAAGTACATCTAACCATGAACCTTATTCCAAATATTCTTTACAAAAAAATATAATCAAACAAAATTCTATCTTCAACTCCAACTCCATAAATTCCAAGTAAAGTGAAAAATACTTGGAATCTATTGCCAAACGCCTACTAAGTCAAATTAATTTTCAAATTTAAAAAGAAGTTATTATTTTTAACAAACAAATAGGACATAAAGCTAGAATAAAGGGAGTATTATCATATTATTGATGTAAATTATATTTAAGATTGAAATTAACTGACACAGATATTAAAAGATGTAAAATAAATATATTATTGAGTTAAGAAACATACAGGTTCTATGGTGTAGTGGTTAGCACTCTGGACTTTGAATCCAGCGACCTGGGTTCGACTCCCGGTAGGACCTCTTTTTTGGTCATTTTCGGCTTTACACCAATATATTTTCATCTCACCATTAGTTCAATTATTTAATGCAAATTAAGAATTGTTAAGTATTATACTTGTAAACAGTTAGATTTGATCTCCCTCTCATCTCACCGCACCCACCCACCTTAATCTTCGGGACTAATTATTCTTATTATTACTGCCTATTTGGAGTTAAAATTTAGAATTCAAATGTACTTTAAAAAAAACTAAAAAAAAATTGAACATACAATATAATTTAAATGAGGTAATTTTATGAAAATAAAAAATTTAAAATTTAAAAAAAAAAAAAGTGAAAAAAGTGAAACCAAATAAAGTAAAAACACCTCTTGAGGTGTTTTTCAAAATTTAAATTACAACTTCAAGTTGTATTTGGTATTTTTATGGCCGAACAAGAATTTCGGAATAAAGTGAATAATATTTATGGCCAAATGGGTCCTTAGATTCTATGATTTTAAATTAAAGATATGTATTATGGTCTTAAATATGTAAGTGTAATCTGATAGTTCCTTTATTTCGAAATGATTGTCTTTTCAAGAGTTAAGTTGACTAACTTCTAAAGGTAAATTAGATTAGCTTAATTCGATATTTTAGAATTTAGATATTTAATAACTATAAGAAAAAATACTATGAATTATAATTTTTCTCATATCAATATAATTAAAAAATACATCTTAAAATATTAATCAAATTTCATATTGTTTGATTCTTAAAAAAAACTCATGACAAGTGAAAAAGAACAAAACGAGTATATTGTTATATGTTACTGTATTATTTAATAGGTGATTCATTCCACTTATTTTTTCACTTTATAAGTTTTAGGTACCTTGATAATGTATAAACTTCTTTACATAGAGGTTATGTATTGAAGTTAGATTCGTTAAAATTGTAAATCTAGAGGTGGAAAGTATTTTATACACCCTTTCAGGGAAGAATTTATGTATAAAGTTGGGGTGTCACGATATTTGAACGTCTCGATTAAAATTTTGTATATATATGTATATATATAGAATACATATTAATCTTGCCACTTGGAATAACAAAAAGGCTGAAGGTGTTAGCGGCAAAGGGTAGGTACCATCAGTGTGACGAGATTTTACCAACCGTGTTTGCTTTTTGTTCAAAAAATTTCCTTTGCTTCTATTTTTTATTAATTCAAATTATATTTTTTTTTGCTTTAATTAATTTTTGATATTTTTACTTTCACTTTCACTAATATTAATCTCTTGATAGGAGTGTTGCGTGCGTATCTCGTATCAATGAGAACTAATTTTAAGTGTCACATAAATATTAATGAAATTATATTTAAGTAGCAATTTTTTAAAAAAAAATTAAGTTTTATAGATGAATATTATTATGTTAGAGTTTAAAATTTAAAGATTATTTTGATCTTTCACTGACATTCGCGCTAAGTGAAAATAACTGGATTGAAATTACAATTCTTAATCTTTCTCAATCATATACATGCAACAAAACATAAAGACAATGAAATATGAATATAACAATATTAAATGATGTATACAAGTTTGAATTTAATGTAAAAAAAAAATCTCAAAATTTTAAGAATAAGACCTCTTATTCTAAAAAAAAAAGAAGAAGAAAGAAATGGACTGCTTAAGTATTTTCAATTGCAGAATATTTAAAAGAGCGCACATTATTAAATATGCATATTTTATTTGAGGTGAACAATTAGATCACCCTACAATGACATGAAAATTCATGAATTGTTTATTACTCAATAGTTTGAGGTGGACAATTATTAAATTGAAACTTGTCAATTCAATTAATTGACCTACAAGTTTTTAGTAAATGGTTAGATTAGTTTAACGTTACCTCCTTAAGTTGTCAATCAATAGCCAATAATTGAATTGGCGTGAGGCCAGCGACATGTTCAAAGGACCTCAATAAAATGTGTAATTTAAAATTAAATTTTAATCAAGGCTTTAAATATATTTTGTTAGTTTTATTTTTTACGTTTTAATTTGACTAGGCATGAATTTTAAAAATATAAAAGACTTTTAAATTTGATAGTCTTAAACTTAAAATGTGTATAACATATCATAAATTCTTTGAATCTTGTGTCTTTAGATATATTATGTCATTTCTATAGGAGAGTATGCCACTGCGGCTGAGACGAAAAGAAGAATTATATAATACGTAATGATTTGTATGATCATTTCAAGTATTTTGACCCTTATTCTCTCGAAATTGAGAACTCGAGGATCATACATAACATAAAATTTTAACGCAAAAATTAAGAACACAAAATTCATACATGAAAAGAAATTCCCAGAATTTAATCCAAAAGTTCTAAAAAAAGACTCAGAATAAGGAACACAAAGTTTTGAATACTCGTGCCTAAAAGTGAATAGGAGGCGTCCTCATCACAAGCACATAAACAAGGGGCCTTGCTTATTCAAAAAATAGTAAAATTTAGATGAACTTTACCGATCAATAACAAAAGATTAGATATTTTAATTTTTGATCTGAAAAACATTAAAAAATTGATTGATCTTTTTTTATCTAAACGAGAAATCAGATGTGCCAATTCCTGATTTTTTTAAGCATATTGACTAAAGATCGGACAAAACCCATTCCGACTATAAACTATCCAATCTATAATGACATATTTAGTTCATAAAAAATATTGCAATCAAAGATCTATTCACATCAAAAGCAACAGGCTTAAAATGTA
The DNA here is from genome assembly GCA_003996215.1 of Jaltomata sinuosa. NCBI lineage: Eukaryota > Viridiplantae > Streptophyta > Magnoliopsida > Solanales > Solanaceae > Jaltomata > Jaltomata sinuosa. The sequence goes on from QJPP01007275.1 coordinate 709,957, forward strand.
ATCGACCAAAAAATAGATTGAAATGAACTACCCAAAATTAGGAGCAAAGTACTTAAAACAAATAAAAACATTTTGAAGCTTCTGACAAAGTGATAAACATTGCAAAACAAATCAAAATAAGAGAATGACTTAATCGAACAAAAATCATATATTAATAAGAGACCACAATAAACCCAAGCTTTTACAAAGGATAAATTATAACAAACTAATGAGACTGTCATTCATATATCGAAACATACAAACTGCTCTTAAAATACGAATGTCGCCTCAATAAAATTTTCTCCTAGCTTTCAGACGTTCGAAAAAATATGATAAAAAAAAATGCAAGGAGTAATGCATGAACAAAGCACACCCCTCCACCATATATTCAAGAGATATGTACATTTAAAATACATCAAAGGCACCACTTAGAAAAGGTAACAAAGAAATGTGTCGATTATGTCGAGAAAGCAAAATTTTCCTGAGCACAAGGGATGCAATGGTATCATTGAAGCACATAAATTTACAGAACTGGAAAAGGATCAATCGCATTCCTACTGGATAACTTCATCTCTACTAAAATCGTTTAACTTCATATTTTTCATCATATGAACAAAGATGGATGGTATTTATAAAAACTTCAAAAGAAATTTCCTATAGGAATCAACGCCAAAAAAATCTCGAGAGATGAAAAGACGCCTTGAAAAAAGAGAAGAAGATAGAGAGAAGATAACATATTAAGATTTCTCGGCCAATTAATAAGGCTTCGAAAGGAAAGAAGAATGAAGAAGGAAGCTGGAGAGTTTCTTTTGCGATGCCTCAAAAATCTGAACCGCCCTCGAAAAGCAATCACACGAAGGCATGTTTCCCTGAAAAGATTTGAAGGAATGACTCATATCAAAAGTATTAAATGCAAAAAATGCTTTATTTTCTTCTACTAGAAAATACGATTCTGAGGAATATTAGGAATTCAGTACCCGATAGAAAGGAAAAGAAAATCAATTACGTTTTCGGGATAAAGAGCTTGAGTTCAAAAAATATGAAAACTATTTGTATAGATGTCACAATCTAATTACCGGGCCGTGCAAACACCTAGTCTAAGCATCTAGATAGGAGAACCCTTACCACCCAATCCAACAGGTAAATGCGAAAATCAAAAGTAAAACATAAGAAAATAGCCTTTTTAATACCGAAAAAAACTCTTACAATATTCAGAACCATTCAAACCTTTACAACTTGAATACAAACCCCCCGAGGAACTAGTCTAAACATGTAGAAGATCTCTAAAGGATAAATACGAGAATGAAAAGAAGACATAGCTTTCATCATGGAAACGAAGAATAGAAGCGGCTGGAGATCACCATCATCATGTACCTAAGAAACATCACTGACCCTGTAATCAGACTATACCCAAAAAGGTATAGCAAGATTAGTATCAGTAAAAACAATACATACAAGTAGGCATCATCGATCGGTCGACTCGAATCTACCACATACCATCATATAAGAAGTCAAGAGGAAATATGCAATAAGTTACAAGAATTTATGTCTTTTGTCATCCACATTTACTACCACGACATCACCCCTAAGACCCTGTATGCTCTGCCCCAAGTCTTCCTACCCTGTTCCGCTGCCAACTTTACCAATTAGAGACTCCCCGCCCTTCCATCCTGGACACATAACTAATAATCTAGAGTCTCTCCAGTCACCCTCGACCCTGGGACTTTCCAAATCACACTTAATTTTAGACTTCCCAAGTCACACTTAATACTAGACTTCCCAAGTCACACTTAATACTAGACTTTCCTTTATCACTCTTTTCCACCAATCTAACATCTAAGTCCAGACTCGGACTACCATCCCTTGGTCAGCTCAACCACTCTGACTCAACAACCCGAATGTACATCCAACTATGAAACAACTAGGCCACACGTATAATGTTACCATCTACAAGTACCCAAACCACCCAAAGATCCTTAGGACAACACCCAAGTATTTAAAATGCAAATTCTGGTCTACTAATGGACAAATCCCATATTTAAGTATAACTACTAAACCTCTCATGGACCAATATGCAGCAATCACAGTTTTAAGAATCAACCCATTACACTCATGGAACCATCAATAAAATACAATCAACAAATATAAGTAAACCCATATCAAGCGTGGTACTCGAGCCAACCGTTATAGAACTAATACCAGGTGTGATACCCCGCCAACCGATAAGTATTTTATACTAGGCATGGTACCCGAGCCAACCAATATGTATTCCGTACCAGGCATGGTACCCGAGCCAACCAAATGTCATACAAAATCTAACAGTCAATAAACAATGAATAAAATCACACTTGTAAACCAACAATCAACAAAAACCAAGTTTATTTCACATGACTGACACCCGAACAAATAGACATTCATAATTCTATTTCCTAAGCATGCAATGCACATACCATACTAAGCTACAATTACATAACACATATCGCATTTGGAAAAATAATAATCATCACCTACCCAACAACCTGGTTCACAACCCCCAACATTCATATCCAGTCCGAAGACTAATTTCGGTTGTCACAACTGGAACCCATATTTAAAGACAACCACAATTCAGGGAAAACATTCCCTAACATTGAGGCTCCAATCCTTCTCGGTCATTCCATTCCCTTTAATTAACTATTTCCAAAAGCCTGCTATAACTCAGTCACTTATTTGTTCACAACATTTTTGGTTCCCTCGACCCTATTCAATAGTCTAGTTCCCTGAAATCTAGCATCACCCATAAATTAACAATTATAACAAATCTTAAATGGAACACATCGCCCTGACACCATCATTCCCTATTCAATCAACCAGCCGAATAATATAATATCCCTCCAGACTCCGTGCCCGAAGGCCTAGGTATAAATTCTTCCATTATTCTACAATAATAATATACAAGAAATATGGGTCTATAGCTACTCAGTTAAACCTAGCCTACTTGGACGTCAAGCATCAGCTGCAGAGGTCTGAACAAAAAAATCTAGCTCTGTTAATGCGATTCCTGACGGAGGATGGACCTGGAATCCATGATTTTGCCCTTCTTTAGTTGAAATCTCCCCTCCCTATTCCCAAGCTTTGGAGCATCCTAAGAGGGTTTTTGGAGCAATCCTCATCTATTTTTCAACTGAGGAGGATGTCAAGCCCCGAGGTTACCCCCTAGACATAACACGGGACTTAAGACCACAAGGATCCCAAGCTAACCCTTGGTCATAGCATTCTCAAGCATAACAAAAGATAAGCGGAAGCATAATAGATAAAGTCAGAATAGCATACATGTAGAATCAAGTCAAATAGGAATACAAGATCCATAAGAGGACTCAAATACTGTCAATGTCTAAAAAGCCTCTACATAACATAAGGAGTTACTAGGACAAGACCCTAGCTAACTCAAAGTACGAAAATGAAAAGCTAACATAGACTAATAACATGACTAGTCCTAGACCTAAGAGGACTCACCAACAACTGCGGGATGGAGTGGCCTGGAAGCTCTAGCCACGTGCCTGGGAGTAGGCACCTGAATCTGCATCATCAAAGGATGCAGCACAAGATATGCATCAGTACTATAGGATGTACCGAGTATGTGAGTGATGCATGAACATGATAAATAGTTTAGAACATGCCGAGTATGCTTTAACAATCGAAATCATACTTTAAAAGTAAAACTGGATGCAAATGACTCTATGAAACGCCATAAGCAGAAAATATGATCATAAACAAGAGTCTGAAATCTGAATAAGAGTCAAGTACATTTTTAAAGCATAAATTGTTTCTGTGGGAGGTTCTCTAACCGACATAGACCATGTGCGCTACATGAAATCCGATGTATACGCCCCATCGAGAGGACCCAATATACCTTGCCTAGGTATAAAGGCATGACTGTGGCGTGATCACTAAAAACTGATGCCCAACAGAGAGGACTTGTAAACCTATGGAGGAACATAGTTCTGGGACTAAGGGTACTCTCACCCGATCCAACTTAGTGCTAAATACTACTCCCAAAACATACTTATAGCTCATATAATACTGGGCATATTTGATGCCAAAACTGATCATAACTGGTGACATATCTGATGTCAAAACTGTTTGAAAAGCAATAAGACATATCTGATGTCATGCAATTCAAAATCATACATCTAAAGAATTAGCATAGCCATAATTCAAATCATGCCTTTCCTTTCTAAATTCATACTTGAATAGGTGGGCATGCAATTTCATAAAATACATAAGGACATGTTATCTAAACATGTAAACTTTCACTTGAAATCATGCAATTCAATAGAAGCATGCTAGAATTCCACTTTAATACATGGGCTTTTGAAACCAATTAAGGAATCTAAATAAAATCATAGATAAATCATAAGAAACCATGAATTGATGCATAGAAACTGATTTCATAAGTTTTCTCCAATTTAAATCGAAAACCTAATTTCTCAATATCATAATTCAAAATAAAAATTGGGGGTTTTGGGCACAAGGGTGAAAGGAACCCATTGTTGAATACCCACATACCTTGATTGGAGCTAACCCACTTGAATTGGAAAGACTTAGGAGACTTGAACTTGAAGCTTGAGACCTTGAGCTTGGAAGACTTCTTTTCCTTTTGGGGAGGTGAATGAAGGATTTAGAATAGACTTCGGATAATAAGGGTGAAAACCCTTCTTGAAATAGTCAAAACGACCTTACTTAGGAGTTAAAAGGGTGAGTAATGACTAAAATACCCCTGGAATTTAATTTAGAAAAATCTGGAAAATGGGTCAGCTTCAGGTTCTATGGGTTGGTTCCACGGGTCGTCATTTGAACCACGGCTCGTGGTTCCAACTCGTGGAACCTGGTCGACTAGATAGTCTGTAGAAGGTGGTCTACGACTCGACAGGATGGATCCGTCGTTTGAATGATGGATCATCAACTGGACTCGTCGTTCCTGAGAAGTCAGTTGACCTCCGGTCAAACCATGACTCAGGACGAGGGGTCGTCATTCACATGACGGGTCATCAAACCCAGTCATAGAACCTGGGGAACTTGCCATCCCTCTGATCTGTTTCCACGAGTCAATAGAACGGACCCGTGGTTTGAACCACGGTCCGTAGAACCCATTTGTGGTTCCAGAACAGAGGTTGAACCAAACTAACAGGAATCACGGTTCCATTCCACGACCCATGGCTTAAACCATGACCCGTGGTTCAAACCACGGTCCGTGGTTTGGACCTGTCATTCATGAAACATGGAATTTTCTGAGATTTTTAACATAGATAGCTGGTTTGATTTCTGGGGTGTTACAGAGGAGAAGTCTAAAATATAAAATCGTGATTTTAGCTACTGGCTCTGTCATATCGCTATAGCGGCTGGCTGACCACTACAGCAGTAGTGCTATAGCGATAAAATTCTCGCTGTAGTAGGGTAACGTCAGCCTGGATGAATTTCAAAATCTAAAATTGTCATCATGTCATCCTCACTTAATTAATCTTATTTTAATCATTCCCGAAATACGCGATTAGGTGATTTAAAAATAATGATGGAACATGTCATTACAACAGATACCAATTTACCCATCGTTCATCCTCGAATGATCCTATACTAGAGAAAAAAAGTATAATTTTGGAAATCCCATAGTTTCACCTGGATCGCATAATTTTGACCCTACACAAAACATCAAAACTTTTCCCCCTTTTTAGTCGTACTCGACTCAATTAGAAATAATTTAATCCCGTTGTGTCAAGGAAAACCCTTCCTTTAAGCTACACGAAAAAATTTAAAGTGACCTCTTCCGAGTGCCCAAGAAATCCGAGGCCTCGTAGAATACCGGAGCGAAAGGATTTTTTTATTTTTTTAAATGATTCAGGAGGGGAACCATTTTCTCTCCCTAGACTTACCTGCCATTTTGCTATACCACAAATTACACCCTCCTCAATAGCAACCTCGACTTCCTCTTCAACCTGATCCTGGGGTGGGGGAGGGGTCGCCTCACGTGCTCCCGCAGCCGCTTGAGCTCTACCCCTGGTTGGTGTTACCCTACCTCGGCCCCTGCCTCTGCCCCTTTCTCTACCTTTAACAACAGGGCCCACTGCTGGGACCGCTGATCTTGCTCCATTGTTCCTTGTGTTAACTATCTGCGGACCGAAGAGTGAACGAAGTCAGATACCAATTTGTATCACCATATACCAATTTGTATCACCAGATACCAATTGGAATCAAGTTATAGCACGAAGGAAGAAAGAAGAGATAGTTTTCCTAAAGTCCTATAGCCTCTCGAAGAAAAGTACGGACGTCTCCGCACCATTCCACAAGACTCTACTAGACCTGTTTTGGTACAACGAGATAAACGAACCTAGGGCTCTGATACCATCTTTGTCACGACCCATACCACCGTGAGTGGCACCCACCCAATACCCTCGGGTGAGCGGACCAATTCTGACCCAACACTAAATCATTCTAGCAGCTTAAAACCAAAGCATAAAATAAACTAGCAATAAAATCTCAAATACTATTCCATAAAACTGCGGAAACATCCTCCCTAGAACCTGAAAGTCATCGTACCAAAACATTCTATCAAATTATCTAGAAAATACAGGAATGCAACCCCAAATAAGCAAGAGTTTAAGCCCGAAACAAGTGGGCTATAACTAAACAGAAGAAACCAAGGTAGCTCGATCGAAGCAGCTCACCCTTGATATCTGAAAGCACTGGGACTACAGGTGAGGTCGTGTGTCAGCCGTCTAAAGATTTCGTGTACTCACAAAAAGACAACCAAGTGCAGAATCAGTACATAAACACTGTGTACTGGTAGAATTATCGGCCAGCTCCAATAAACAAAATATGAACAGTAAACCATAACATAGTAAGGTACAAGAAGATGTAACAGTCAACAAATAGCCAGATATTAAATCCCACTTTTAGCTTATTAATACATGAACCAGATAACAACCCTTGATCACACCCAAAACAATAACATATATCTTTTCAAAACATAACCCGGACCCACCAAGGATCCCCCTAACATCACCTAAGTGTTAGACATGCAATCCCGGTCTACAACAAGACCTACTCACAATCAATATAATAACCCGGCCTCTCAAGGACCACATGCAGAATTACAATTCAAAAACACAACCTGGTCCACTCTTGGAACCATCAAAAGCAAATAACAATGCAATGAAATAAACTCATACCAGGCGTGGTACCCGAGCCAACCATTATGAATTTTCTGTACCAGATATGGTACTTGAGCCAACCGTTAGTATACCCATACCAGGCGTGGTACCTGAGCCAACCGTTAGTAATTCCTGTACTAGGCATGGTACCCGAGACAACCAAATGTCAAATAAGTCCAATCAATTACAATCAATGAACACACATACTTGTAAAACCAACAAGCAAACAAAAGCAGTTCATTTCACAAGACTGACTACCGGATAGCAAGACATTCCCAAACATTCCCTAGACATGCAACTCATACACTACTACGAAATAGTACGTGAACACATAATGCATATTAGAAATCAAACCATCACCTACCTCAAAATATTCCAAGCTCTACTCAACCGGAGCTTTCCCGTTTCTCGAAGTTCTTGTCGGTTCTTGGTCTAAAAACAAATATGCAAGAACTATAATCAATTACTGACCCAAAAGTACCCGGATTATACAAAATCCCAATCCCCAGGCCACTCTATGATCATTCCACCTATTCCTGAGCTTCCCCACCATTAATTCACCTAAATTCATCATTTTTACGGATACCTTTAGAGAATTATGGCTAAGTAATCATCACCCATCATCAATAATCAAGACCCAAGAACTCTAGCACCTTAGAATCCCCCTTTTCCCCGGATTTTTCCATTCCTAGGTCATTTCAAACCTTCCCCCAAGTCCACTCCTAGCAATTCTAAAGCATAGGAAAGAAAGTACGGAGTTTGGGGAGTAGAATCCTTACTTTTGAGATGAAAAACAATGAAAAACAGAGGAAAATTACCCAAAATCACCTTGCCCTTGTCCCAAAATGTCTTGATGAAAAACTGACTATTTTGGGGAAGTCTTTGCATTAAATTCCATCACGCTCCGCTATAGCGGTCCGCTCCGCTATAGTTGTACAACCATAGCGGAGTCCACCGCTATGACGGAGGCTGACCAACGTTGACTTTTGCTATAGCGGTAATTTCTCCGCTATAGCGGAGGTCGCTATGGCGGTGTGTCAAAATGTCATAAATCCTCTCAAAAGGGTCCATTTTACAACAAACTCATTTTCCTGATATTCCGGGACAACCCCTTCACGTCAACCTCGATATCGGGAGTTTTACTTACCCGAATTTGATTCTGAAAAGTCCCCCGGACTCCATTATGTCTTAGCTAAATAGAAAACTATCTCAAAACAGGACACGTTACCTAATCCTTACCCAGATTTTCCTAGACCATATCTCACTCCAAAACCAGCCGAGACTAGCCTAGCCCAGAATTTCCAACCCCCAAATTTGGAAGTTTTCTGACTTGTAACTTGTCACGAAAAGCCTACCCATAATAATAAACCCGGTTGTTACACTCCTTCCCAATACTAACCCCCAATTTCTAGCAGCCAACTTGAGGAGAACCTGGCCATGGTCAGGCGATTTAGAGGGTACTGTTGCTGGAGGTACAGCCTGCCCCCCTCCGCTCCGGACTTTGTAGCACTCCGCAGGGAGTTGGATGAGGAGAAGAAGAAGAGGCGCTCCCAGGATCGCATGCTTCCCTGGATATGGAAGACCATTAAGATCATGGTCACTTGTTTTTCCCCTGATCAAAAGCTTCCCTAGCTAAAGTCGGAGGACCTGTAAGAGTTTCCCTTCTTGAGTGAAACCGAAGCCAAGGGCCGCCCCTGCAACCCCTGATGGTGATGAGTCATCTGGCTAGGACCTTTCCTCTTATTATATTAACACTACTATTTCTTAGGTTTTGCCCCTGTTTGGGGCATGTACTAGACGATATTTCCCTTTTCTTTTTCCTTTTATTTTAAGCATGTGGATGCTATTTTTAGACAATGTTGACCTTATATGTATATTATATTAGCTCAATCGGTGATTCCTTGCTTTACGTAGCAGCTTACAACTTAACTATCGTGTTTAGACACCCCAAGAATGAAAGAAAAATAGGGGAAAAATAGGGCAGGGATTCTGTCCTGCCCTCCCCCCTATAGCGGCTGACATGCCGCTACAGTGGTACCGCCATAGCGGAAGAATTACCGCTATAGTGAGATCGTCGTAGCGATATGATTCCACTATGGCAGCCCCGATGGCAGCAGCCTAGAATATAAAATTTTGGAAAGTTTCACCCATTCCCTCTTTCTGGTTATCAATGTTAACCCCTGAAATTACGTCATGGTCTTAAACATAACCCCAAGACTATCCCCAGCACTGCATAATTCAAAACTTAGCATCACATTATCATAAAATCAACTGCGAACTACAAAAGAAAACTGTTCACAACAATACATTCCCGCTATCATACATGGTTCCCAACCCAACCTGATTGTCCTGAAACTGGAGTTTTCCCACAGTCACCAATCATGTTGTTCCCTTACCATCTTCTCCAATGGTAAGTCCACACCTAAACGTAATATCACTTCTTCTATTAAGTCATACAACACTTATCGCTAACTCAAGATTACACAACATCAAGTTATGACTCTTCCCGGACCAAAGTTTTCACCATAAGGTAAGAAATTTCACACCACAAAATTACAGTCATACAAGTAATGCAATACACATAATTTCACGCTTTAATTTTCAATATAATTCAAGTCACATCTACTACTCTTTATTCACCTTATGGATGACTATTAGTCGATCATCCATGCCTTACCACAGCTTCTAAGGCCAGATACCAATTGGAACCTTACCGGTTCCAACTTCTCTTGCTTGTGTCATTCAACTGGAGTCAAATGACATCCTTTACTTTGTTGAGATACCAATTCGACTCAACCCATACAAGCAAGTAACAATCAGCACGAAAGGAATGAAAGAAAGGAGACGATTCCTAGAATGCTTCATAGCTTTCCAAAGATTAGATGTGAACGTCAACACACCAATCCACAAGACTCTATTCGACATTTACTCTTGTACTAGGAGACATGTAACCTAGGCTCTGATACCATCTGTCACGACCCAACTATCGGGTCATGCGGGTACCTACTTAAAGCACCTAGATAGGATAATCCTTACCACCCGATCCAACAGGTAAATGCAAAAATCAAAAGTAAAACATAAGAAAATAGCCTTTTTAATACTGGAAAAAACACTTACAATATTCAGAACCATGCAAACCTTTACAACTTGAATGCAACCCTCTCCAAAAACTAGTTTAAACATGTACATGAGCTCTAAAGGATAAATACAAGTATAAAAATAAGACACAACTTTCATCATGGAAACAAAGAATAGAAGTTGTTAGAGATCACCATCATCCTGTACCTAAGAAACATCATTGACTCTGCAATCAGACTATACCCAAAAAGGTATAGCAAGAGTAGTATCTGTACAAATAATACATACTGGTAGGCATCATCGATCAATCCAAATCCACCGCATACCATCATATAAGAAGTCAAGAGTAAATATACAATAAGTGACAAGAATTTATGTCTTTCGTCATCCACATTTACTACCACAACATAACCCTTAAGACCCTATACGCTTTGCCACAAGTCTTCCTACCCTGTTCCGCTGCCAACTCCACTAATAAGAGACTCCCCGCCCTTCTATCCTGGCCACGTAACTAATAATATAGAGTCTCTCCAGTCACCCTCGACCCTAGAACTTTCCAAGTCACACTTAATACTAGACTTCCCAAGTATTAAGTGTCACTCTTTTTATCCAATCTAACAGCTAAGTCAAGACCTGGACTACCATCCCTTGGTCAGGTCAACCACTCTGACTCCAACAACCCGAATGTACCTCCAACTATGCAACAATTAGGCCACACGTATAATGTTACCATCTATAAGTACTCGGAACACCTAAAGATCCTTATGACAACACCCAAGTGTTCAACATGCAAATTCCGCTCTTCTCAAGGACCAACCCCATATTTAAGTACAACTACCTGGCCTCTCACGGACCAATATACAGCAATCACAGTTTCAATAATTAACCCGGTTCACTCATGGAACCATCGATAAAACACAATCAGCAAATATAAGTAAACCCATACCAGGCGTGGTACCCGAGCCAACTGTTATAGAACTTTTACTAGGCGTGGTACCCGAGCCAACTGATAAGTTTTCTATATAAGGCGTGATACCTGAGCCAACCAATATATATTCCATACCAGGCGTGGTACCCGAGCCAACCGAATTTCATACAAAATCCAACAGTCAACAAACAATGAATGAAATCATATTTGTAAACCAACAAGCAACAAAAACCAAGTTAATTCATAATTCCATTTCCTAAGCATGCAATGCACATACCATACTAAGATACAGTTACATGAACACATATTGCATTTGAAAAAATAATAATCATCACCTACCCAACAACCTGATTCACAACCCCCAACTTGATATCCATTCCGAAAACTAATTCCCGGTTTACCCTCTAGACACATATATAGGTGCATCTTGTCAATTCTGGAACCCATATTTAAAGACAACCACAGTTCAGGGAAAACATTCCCTAACATTGAGGCTCCAACCCTTCCCTTTCATTCCATTCCCTTTATTTAACTATTCCCGAAAGCCCATTATAATTAAGCCACTTATTTGTTCACAATATTTTTGGTTCCCCCGAACCTACCCAACAGTCTAGTTCCCTGAAATCTAGCATCAGCCACAAATTAATAATTATAAATAAACCCAAAACGGAATACATCACCTCGACACCATCATTTCCTATTCAATCAACCAGCCAGACATACAATATCCCTCCAGACTCCATATCTGACGGCCTAGGCATGAATCCTCCCGTCATTCCACAATAATAATATGCAAGAAATACGGATCTATAGCTACGCAGTTAAACCTAGCCTACATGGACGCCAAACATAAGCTGCAGAGGTCTGAACAAAAAATCTGGCTCCGTGAATGTGTTTTCTAACGGAGGACGGACCTGGAATCCATGGTTTCGCCCTTCTTTAGATGAAATCTCCCCTTCCCAGGGCTCCCAAGCTTTGGAGCAGCCTAGTAGGATTTTTGGAGCAACCCTAATCTACTTTTCAACTGAGGAGGAGAAGTCTAAAATACAAAATCGTGTTTTCAGCTACTGCCTCTGTCATACCGCTATAGCGGTAAAATTTTCGCTATAGCAGGGTAACGTCAGCTCGAACGAATTTCAAAATCTGAAATTTTCATCATGTCATTCCCACTTAATTAATCTTATTTTAATCATTCCTGAAGTCCACAATAAGGTGATTTAAAAATAACGATGGGACAGGTCGTTACAGTAGAATAAAAATGGCCAAGACACATAAAGAGTCGCAGACCCAGCCCAATGTACAATTGGACAAGATCCAAGGATATATCATGTATTAACATGATAACCAAAAGACAATGATACATTGGATACCAGTTATCTGTATACACAGAGCAAAAAATACTGGACCAAAGAACAAGATACCCTGAGGGAAGGTCACGAACCACCACTAGGCGTTGTTAATAGGGACGACTCTATAGCTAACTAAATAAGGCATATTCCTTAGGCCTTCTATTTTAGGGGCCCCAAAATTTACCAAAATAAAGTAATTGTGTGTTAATATTTTTATAGAAAAAATTAATGTATATTTTTCAAAATTATATTATTTTATTCTCTTTAAATTTTTTCAAATGAAAGAAATTAAGAAAATATTGTTTTGTCTTCTTACATTATGTCTTCTAATATTTATATTATTTTATTCTTTTTAACTTTTCTTGAACTCTCTTTCTTCAAATCTTTTATAATTTAGAGCAATGCTCTATCAAAAATAAGAATTAATGGTCGAAAAATATTGAACACAGTGAATTACAAATTCTTTTTTTATTTCTTTTTAAATTTTCAATCATTGCAACAAGCATATTAAAGTGGGGATATCATGTTACCAACTTTTTGAATCAAATATATGATTCTAACTCTTATTTTTATCTAAAATTTATCAACTTATTACTTATAGAATTATGTTAACAATCCCTATAATAATTACCTCAGTGAAAGTGTTTTTCAACATTGAAATTGATAAAAACTTACCTAAAACTAATAATTGAATGAAAAAAAGTTATTCAAAGAAGTCAGTTGTAAAAAAATTGTTAAGTAATAGTTTTGCATCTAAAAAATTAGAATTTTTTTTTTTGAATAAATAGCACATACATTTGTGTAGGTTTTCGAATTAAAATTTTACTTTAGGTCCCCAATTATGTCGAGCCGCTCCTAATTGTTAGACGTTATGAAATCGATCCAGGAAAGACATAGGGTGTTACTTCTTTCTTATTAATATTGTCATTTAATTAGTCATTTATCATGAATTATTGAGGGGTTAGTGCTTAGTAACCATCTCTTGAAGAGCTACCCCTATATAAATTATATGATCAATACCATGTAAAATCATCGAATTTTTTCTAGCGAATGTCATTACTTTCATTTCAGCTTTATTATATTAAAGTCTATTATTGCTCATCTAGCTCAAACAATTGCATCTCAATCATCATCAGGCTCAAGCCGATACATACTACATTAATCACTATATTGCAATTACTTTATTTTTGTTCTTGTTTACGATAATATTTATTCTGATTACTTTTTTTTACCTGATTAATTCGATTCGCATATCCTTTAAATCTCACTTACAAATTCAACTATACCTTTTTGAGGATAAACAATCACTAGTTGACTCAGAATTGACTATGAGTTTCATCTGTACGTTGTGCTTACCATGTGTCAGATCAAATAATATTTGAGCCTATACGACCATAACCTAATAGCTCTGAAGAGTTGCACGGAGCTGAGTAATTAAGTCTGAAGTTGGGATAAGTGTGATCATCTTGGCTTCTAAGTTTGGTTAATTTACTCATAGCCATGAGAAAGTCAATTCATGGCTATGCTTTACTAAGTTTTTCAAAAGATGCTTGTTGAAACAAGTATATGTATGTGAAGTGTTGTTTCCCAATACTCCTTTTCCCTCATGATATTAACTTTATTTGTCATTCTACATTTTCACTTATTCTAGAGCATCTATAGATCAAAGTGATGCATAGAGGTAACTATATAATTAAAATTAATAGAATAGTTAATCATATACAGCCCATATAAATTTAAAACTCAAAATAAACTTATTTTTTTTGTTTTCACCCATGCTAATAGTTCTTTTCTTTTTTTTAGCGGTTAGTCAAAGCTCTTAGGAACCATTATTTAAGCCTACAATTTAGAGAATAATAGCAAGTAATTTTAAACTATTATTTTTCTTCTTTTTAGTCTTTATTTAAGGTAGACTTTTTCTAAAAAAAATAGACTTTTATCCTCAAATTTTAACTATTATAACTTATCCATTACATATCATTTTCAAATTTTTTTTTTGTATAATATTTCATTTATTCATTGTGTAATTCGTGTATAATTATTGCATAATATTTATATAATATGTGTATAAGTAGTGTGAATATATATATATATATATATATATATATATATATGTATATATTATATACTAATTATATAATACTTTTACTCATTTATTATACATATATAATTTTTAAAATTTTTGGTCACGATGTGATAAAAAGAATTCTACCTTCTTTCACCTAAAATTTTTTAATATTGAAAATAAAGAGATAATAAATGATGCAATAATTGAAAAAAAAATTATTGATTTTTCAGAGATAATGCAGAAAATAATTCATTTATATATTGTGTAATTTGTGTGTAATCATTGTATAATATGTATATAATCCATGTGTATATATATTATATATTGATTATATACTAATTTATACATTTGTTATACACATATTAATTTTCTAAAATTTCTGGTGAAGATGTGATAATATATTTTGTGTCATCTTTCACCTAAGTTTTTTCTAAGTGTGAAATAAATATGTTGGAGATAATGAAAGAAACAATTGTGGGAGAAATTTAAGGAGTTAGATTTTTTCGGATAATAATCCTTGATTATAGCTACAATCTTTGAGATTTTTTACTCTTTTTTTTTTATTTTCTTATTTGTATAGCTAAAATATTTGTGTAAACAACATAAAACACACTAGTTTGATGCCTAATTATATTTTAAATCAGAATTTTAAAATATTATATTTTTTTGATATTTTAATTAGAAAATGCATGTATCTTAGCCTCTGTATTGCGTATCCTGAATACATATATAACTATTTGGACCACTTTAAGAGGAAGTAACAGACTTACAATTAATTAGGAGGAAATCATTCGCGCTTTAAAAGGAAGTAATAGATTTATAATTAATTAGAAGGAAATCATTAATCAATCAATTACAAAAAGATATGCAGTATTTTGATCTCCACAAACAA
This sequence comes from Jaltomata sinuosa, assembly GCA_003996215.1. NCBI lineage: Eukaryota > Viridiplantae > Streptophyta > Magnoliopsida > Solanales > Solanaceae > Jaltomata > Jaltomata sinuosa. Next base: position 725,438 of record QJPP01007275.1, read on the forward strand.
CTTAAGAATTAAAATTTCAAAAATTGTTCGTCATTGTGAAGCCAAAATTCTTCTTCTTCTCTGATAATTCAACGTTAATCTTTCAAAACAGAGTAAGTTTTTTTTTTGAGATAAACCATGACGTTAGTAACGCTATTGTTGAGACGTTTTGAAACTTGAATTGCAGAGAATATCTTTGATAAATACAAAATTGATGGTATTGTATTGAACGACGATTAAGATTCATATGGAGTTCTTATTTTCACAATTTCAAAATATTTGAAAATAGATATATTGAAATTTGATATACAAGTCAGATGCATTATTGAAGGCAATGAAACGTCAGTGAAGATTCGAAATAATATGGGAATGCGACTTTATATGGAGTTAAAGAAAAAAAAATCTGATTTTGGGGTGTATCCATTATTATCAACGACTAAAGAAAAGGATGTAGTTGGAAGCAACAATGGAGAAATTGCCTATGAACCAGATACGGACACTATTACATGTATCGAAGGGTTTGAAAGTGGTGTCCTTGCGATAATGGGTGATGATAACGTTGATTTATTATGTGTGATTGATAACAGTATATCTATCATTGTAGCAGTAGAAACACTCTGACATTGAAAATATGCTAACAATAGTCTTGGATACATGTTAATAGTGGATACACATTAAAATATTAGATTTAGTAACAATAGTCTTGGATACACATTAAAACAACAATTAATTATAAATAACCTTGGATACAGGTAACCTTGGATACATGATAACAACCTTGAATACATAGTAACAATATGCTTGGATACATGTTAAAAGGATCTTAATTACATGTAAACATTAGCTGCATGGTAACAGTAGCTATTTGGTAACATTATATTGATGTTAACTTAACAATAGCCTTGGATACACATTAAAATAGTAATCAACTACATGTATACTTGGATACATGATAAGAACCTTGGATACATGATAACAGTATGCCTGGATACATGTTAGAAAAAATTCAAATACAGGTAACATTAGATACATGATAACAATATCTATTTCGTAATATTATATTGATGTTAACTTAACAATAGTCTTGGATACACATTAAAATAACAATTAACTACAGGAAACCTGGATACATGATAAGAACCTTGAATACATGATAAAAACCTTGGATACATGGTAACCTTGGATACATGATAAGAACCTTGAATTCACCAACTGCAAATATTTTTAAAAAAATGAAGGAAGATTGTGTGAAAGTTGGAGTGTTGGGTTGAAGGCATGATTTGGGGAGGATAGTGTTGGAATGGGAGAGAACATTTTAGACCGTGATTTAAAAAAATGTGATTTGACAGAATATTTGATATATATAGAGAGAGGGATTAAGATTGGACATATGAGATAGATAGCTAGAGAGATTTGGGGGAAGGAGTGATTTGAAGGAAGTAAACTTGGAAAAAAACATGAGAGAGAAAGAGAGAGATTTGAGGCGATTTTTTAGGAGTGTGCTGAGATACACATTTTTTGTGTGTAATTTTAAACCTATGGGATATTTTTAATTAATTTAAAGTAATGAGATTATTTGTAGTTATGATAAGAATGTTTGGTTAATTATGTAGTTTTTCCAAAATATTTTATGACTAAATATTGTAAGACCAACTAATGTAATCTAAGTAATGGGCTTGGCTATTTATGTTTTTAGGAAAAAGTATATTAAATGAACCAAATATTAAAGTATTTACACCCAAATGCCCCTTTTCATACTAATTTTAAAAATACTCAGGTGCTTAAGATTATTTACCCGAGATGCCCCTTTGGCTTTGCATGGGAATAGAGCTCTTTTTGTACTTTTTTTTTGTTCTTTCATTTTAAGTCTTGTCTTTTCATTTATTGTCTTTGTACTTTACTTTTTGCTTTTGTCCTATCATTATTTACCTTCGGCTTTTTGTTATTTATTATTTTTACTTTTACTTTTGTCCTTTTGTTTATTTATTATTATTTTTATCCTTTGTCTCATTTTATCTTTTATTAGAGATACCATTTTTTGCACATTTTTATTATTTGTTTCATTATTTTATTTTCTTTTTTTGTCCGTTTCTTTTTTTTTTTTTTTTTTGTTAGTTTATCTTCTCTTTATTTTTTGTTTCTTTCTATATTTTTACCTTTTTAAAATAACATAAAAATAAAATGTAACGATAAAAAATATTAACTAATTTTTAGATTAATAAAAATAAAATAGTAATTAAATAAGTAGATTTCAATAAGAAATAAATAAGAAAAATACTAAAGTCCATTAGCTTGTTTATTAAATCTAAATTCATAAAAAAAAAATTATAGTTTATTTTGATTTTGAAAATGAAAATAAAATATATACTCCGCCTATATTAATTTGTTTGTCATGTTTTAACTTAGAATACAGTTTAAGAAAGTGAAGAAGACTTTGAAATTTTGTAGTCTATTAAAGGACTAAAAGATACCTCAATGATACCATGTCAGTATATAGATATCCTATGATGGTATCATAGAGATCTCACTAAGGACTGAAGTAGACATCAATGATACCACGATAGTATATAGATATATTGTGATGGTATCATTAAGGCCTGAAGCAAACCTCAATGATACCATGATAGTATATGAATTTACTGTAATGGTATCATGAAGGATTGAGAAGTGTCTTATTGAAGGATTGAAGTAGTCCTCCATGATATTATGTCAATATATAGATATACTATGATAGTATACTGAGAGTGTCTGTGTCCCACTGAAGGACTAAAATATTTATTCATGATACCATACCAATATATAGATATATTATGATTGCATCATAGAGGACTGATGAATTAATCATTGATGGATGATACCATTTAAGTATATAAATATATTGTGGTGGTATACTAAGGAGTGTGTGATTGAAGGATTGAAACAGTCCTCCAGAATACCATGTCAGTATATAGATATACTATGATGATATTATAGAGGTTTCACTAAAGACTGAAGCAGACATCAATGATACCACAACAATATATAGATATAATGTGATGGTATCATTGAGGCCTGAAGAAAATCTCAATGATATCGTGATAGTATATAAATATATTGTGATGGTATCGTGTAGGATTGAGAAGTGTCTTATTGAAGGATTGAAGTAGATATACTGTGATGGTATACTAAGGGGTGTCTCATTAAAGGACTGAAACAATCCTCCAGGATACCATGTCTGTATATAGATATACTATGATGGTATCATGGAGGTTTCACTAAAAACTGAAGCAGACATCAATGATACCATAACAGTATATAGATATACTATGATGGTATCATTGAGTTGTATCTCATTGAAGGACTAAAACAGTCCTCCATGATACTATGCTAGTATCTAGATATACCGTGATGATATACTAAAGAGTATCTCAATGAAAGACTGAAGCAATTCTCCATGATACTATGTCAGCATATAGATATATTGTGATGGTATCATGAACGACTGAAAAATATCATACTGAAGCAGATATCAATGAGTGTGAATGAAATTAGATTGTGAAAAAATAAAATAAAAAAAATAATTAAAATAAACAAAATAAAACAAAAAATAAAAATGAATGAGCTAAAATTGAGTGTGAGAATAGATTATGGTATAAAAAATAAAGTATAATATGATTTGAAAAAAAATAGATAAATAAATAAAAAAGGAGGAAAAAAATGATTAAAGAATAAATGAGAACAAAAAAAATAAAAAATAAAAAATATGAATGGATGTTTACTATATCAGTTATCTTTTATTGTTATATAGAAAAAAATAAAGAAAAAGAGCGAAAAAAATCATAAATAAAAATAGATTATGGAAGAGAAAAAATTAGAAAATGAAGAAGAAATAAGAAACTAAAAAATAAAGAGAAAACAGAAAAAAAAGGTGCCAAAATTAATTATGGTGAAAAAAGAAAATAATAAATAACATGATTTGTGAACAAAGTAAATGAACAATAAAGGAGAAAAAAAATAAAAAGAAAAAATGAGAAAAAAGGAGAGTAGAAAAAAAATAGAGAAGCAAAAAAAAAGAAGCAAAAAAAGAAGCAAAAAAGAGTCAAAGGATAAATAAGATTATAGTGTAAAAAGAAATAAAAAATAACATAATTTGAAAAAATAAAAATAAAAATGAGAAAAAAAGAAAAAAAAAGAAAAGAAATAAGAAAATTAAAAAAAAGCTAAATAGATACAAAAAATTAAAAGGGAAGACAATATTTTTTACAGAAAGTATTTAGTTATAAATAGTTTGCTTTTAGGCGCATCTACATGCTTTTATCCCATATAATAACCCAAAGTAGTAGACAAGTTGATGACGACATGGAAGCAACAAAACATCAAGTGCCAGATAAAAGAAAGGCTGTAAGCAATAACCAAAATTTTCAATAAAACAAATCATTCATTGCTCCACCTACTGTACATTCTCAGACATAAGGCAAAAGATGAAAAAGAACGGATCAAGAAGTTGTTCAAACTGATGAACATAAAGTGTTCAAGATTCTTGTCTTTTCTCTTCAAAAAAATAAGTAGGAGTATCTCTTTCTTGAAATTTTCCCAATCAATCAAGAAATGGGGGAAAAAATGAAAGGTGCAGCAGTTTCAGCATCTTCACTTTCAGCACTAGCAATCCCACCTCGTGAAGCATTTAATATGGGCTATTTCAGCCCAGGTCCAATGACCCTTGTCTCCAGCTTCTTCTCTGAATCTGAGTACCCCTCTTTCTCCCAGCTTCTTGCTGGAGCCATGGCTTCTCCACTAGCAAAAACACCCACCCTTTTGCCTGAAAATTCATCTGGAGAAGAAGAGAATTGTAAAGAAGGGAATTTAGGGTATAAGCAGAATCGACCCATGAGTCTAATGGTGGCTCACTCTCCTTTTTTCACCCCTTTTAGTCCTTCTGGATTGCTTAATTCACCTGGCTTTCTTTCCCCACTACAGGTAATTCTTCATCTAAAGTAGTAGTATGATTTTGGGGTTTCTGAAATTAGTGATTTTGGTACTTCTTTAATTCAACTATGATATAGGAGCAACTATCTACTACTGGAGAAGGGCTGCTACTTTTTTAGTCAAAGCTAGTAAATCACCTGTGGAAGCTTTTGTTTTGGTTCACACAAAGTTTGGCCTGTTTGGGGACTTGACCTTTAGTACAACAGAAGCTTCTATTTTGCAGGATTAATTTTAGTATGTACCTGGAAAGGTAAAACATAGTTGGATTCCTAACAGGTTTGGGTATGACTGAGGAAGAATTTGTCAAAGGGACAGGTTGAGCTTTTAGGTCTGTGGGTGCGGAGTACCGCTGTTACCACTACTCTTTCATGACAATAGGTGATGATGGGTGCTAACTTAGTATTATATATTTTTTAAAAGTTTTCAATTTATATTTAGTTTGAGCCGGATAGAGCCGGCACCCATCACCAGAAGGCTACATCCCCGCACGTATTTATCAATGATAGTGAATTCATGACCGGCTACAATTGTTAAGTTCCCCACATTGTTTGAGGAAATGGATTGTTGTCTCCTTATATGATCTTGGACAATCCTCACCGTATGAGTTAGCTTTTGTGGTTGAGTTAGGTCCAAAATCCATTTTCTTAAGATAGTATTAGAGTCGGACTCAGCCATGTTCTTGTTGCCCAATGTTGGACCCCCCGTGTTATATTATCCACGCATCAGATGTATAGTCTTGGGATGAGAGGCTGTGTTAAGTGTCCCATATTGGTTGACAAAATGAGTTGTTGTCTCCTTATATGGTTTTGGAAAATTCTCACCTCATGATCTTGCTTTTGGATTGAATTAGACCTAGCATTCCTTTTTTAACAGTAATGGCTAAACAAAGTTATCAATCATAGTTGCATCTTGTTGTTTATATATAAACTCATTACATCTTTCCTTGTAGAGTCCTTTTGGAATGTCACACCAGCAGGCCCTAGCACATGTTACAGCACAGGCAGCATTAACTCAGTCTTACTTACAAACTCAAGCTGAATGTCATTTCTCCTCGCAAGGGACATCAGCACAAGTATTAGGGACATCTGACCCAGAGGGATCTTCTTTACAACCTCAATTAGATACTATGTGGTCAGACCAGCAGATTAAGAAATTTGAACTTCCGCAGATTTCTCAATCTGAAGACAAGCCATCCTTTAGTTCAGTCGATAGACCAGCTTCTGATGGTTACAATTGGAGGAAGTATGGCCAGAAGATGGTTAAAGCAAGTGAATGCCCTCGGAGCTACTATAAGTGCACACATCTCAAATGTCCTGTCAAGAAGAAGGTTGAGCGGTCCATTGATGGTCACGTAACTGAGATAACGTATAAAGGCCATCACAACCATGAACTTCCTCAACCAAACAAACGCAGAAGAGACAGTGGTGCTCAGGATGGTGCAGACTGCTCCAAAGTTAACCCTGAAATTGAAACACATACTGAGATAGAAATCAGTGACTTAAATGGGGATCTTCTTGCTCATTCTGAACAGGTGTCTACTGAAATGGCATCTGAACGTCCTGTTTCGAATGAATGTGAAGTAATTGAGGACACTGAAACAGCAACAGGCAAGGAACATGACGATGAACCAAATGTGAAGAGAATGTAAGAAACCTCTTTTTTGAAAAAAAAAAGAAAAGGAAAATTGGAAGAGAAACAAATATGTATCTGATCCAAGTTACCATGATGCAGGAAGACAGCAGTTGAGACTCCCATTCTTTCTTCATCACATAAAGCGGTATCAGAATCCAAGATTGTTGTGCAGACAAGGAGTGAAGTAGACATTTTGGATGATGGGTTCAAGTGGCGTAAATATGGGCAGAAAGTGGTGAAGGGGAATCACCATCCGAGGTACTTCACCTTACTCTGTGTAATTTGACTGTGACCTTTAGAATGCATTAGTCGCTCTTCTGCTTACAGCTTGCTTGATCTACTGTTTAATTGACTAAAGCAGTGGTGTTTACTTATATCCTGCTTTTTGTCCTTTGATATTCCGCTTGCATATTTCGTAGGCATTTGACAAATGCAAAACAAATAATTTAGGAGTCCACTACTATTTCCAAGTCATATTCTTCAATGATGTGGTATTAAGTACCATAAAATCTTCTTGCTCTAAAACTCTTGCTAGTGCCTTCTGATTTTGCATTGAGTGATGTTGTTGAGTGCTGTTCCTGCAGTTTAAGCTGTAAGAAGTCTCTTGCTAGTGCCTTCTGATTTTGCATTGAGTGATGTTGTTGAGTGCTGTTCCTGCAGTTTAAGCTGTAAGAAGTCTCTTCTTCTTTACTAACAATAAAAGAATAGATTGAATAGGAAAAAATGTATTATTTTTATAGAAGTCATAGGAACAACTTTTACTGATAAAAAAAAGTCATAGGACAACTTTATTAAAGTCCTGGATTTTAATTTGGTCTTATTTACATATCATCTTTCATTATGTCTGAGCAAAATATTTTCAGCCTTGTAAAGTTTTGCTTTAGATCTTAACAAGAAAAGAGAGATAAAAAGACAAGGTTCGATTGGATCTTTGTCTCCGTAAAATTACCTGGTTCTCCACTCTTCAGTGCTCATTGAGTGACACTTGGATGTAGATGACATAAGAGGGATGTCCAACATTAGCTTCTCTTTTCTTTTGCCGATTTCACTTTTAATATTTTGTTTGTCCCAAGTTGATCTAGGAAACTTTCCACTCAATGAAACGAGTTGGCATTGAGAGAGGTCTCCTAAAGCTTTGCAACCTTTTAAATAAGAAAAAGAAAAAAGAAAGGGAAGATGGTCTGCTTTGGTCCCTGGTCTCCTTCAATTTTCACTTGGCTCTTACAGCTCATTTTCTGAAACTGAAATCACAGATGACAAAAGAGGGATGTTCCACTTTAGCTTCTCTTTTCTTTTGCTGATGTCACCTTTTCATTGCTTTGTTTGTCCCAAGTTGCTCTTAGAAACTTTCCTCTCAAATTTAGTTGCATTCCCATTGAAACAGAAGTGAAGATGATTATTCAAGAATCAAAGTCAACTTGCTTATAAAAAGAAGACACCAATGAACCTCTTTGAAATGGTTTCACGTGATTCAGCCAATTGTCTTGATTGTGGAGTATCGTATGAAATAGGAATCCAAGTTTTTTAGGATTTCCTGTGATTATTTCTAGTATGGAATGAGTCGATAGTACATTTTTGGTATCTAATTTAAATTTTTGTGATATTCTCCTCCTTGGGGAGGCCTGTTTGGTTAGTTCACTTGATAACTTCTGCCATTGTGGATAAGGAGCTGTCTTAAAGCTTGATCATATTAATTCAATATTAACTTTGAGGATTCCTTTTCTTTTTTTCCTTCTTGCGAAGGGGAGCCTTGAAGAAACATTAATGTTGTCTTTGTGGTCATGAAATCGAGCTATAGAATCAGCCAATGATGCATCAGAGTAGGTTGCCTACATAATACCCCTTGAGGTGCGGTCCTTCCATGGACCCTGCATGAACGGCAGAATGCTTGGTGCTCCGGGCTGCTTTTTTTTTTCTTTTTTCCTTCTTGCCTTGTGAGATTTATTTTGGGACCTCTTGGTCAATGTTTGTTCTCTATGGATTGAAGGCTGTCTAGTTCTTTGCCGATTTGGGTATAGACTATGAAATGGAGCTGGAAAGAAAAAGACTTTTTCTTCCTTTTCCATGGCCATTCTGTATATTCTTGTTTTACTCGTTATTCCATGAACCATAAGGACCATAGCTACTCATGTGTTGATGTAGCTAGATTCACGATTTAGTATTCACGAGCCAAGAGTCTTGTAGAGTTTCTTATTACTCCGGCAAGAGACATTGATTGCATTGAGAATTTCAGGATGAAATTGGAAGCAGTTGTATGCTTCAGTTTTGATACTAAAGCTTGTGGTAAAAATGTTGTCATATGTATCTCTGATCAAAACTACGCCATAAGACTCGTTACTACAAGTTCTAGACTCCCTGTAAGAAGAACAGGGAATGTAATTACTTTTTGGTTTACAGCACAATGTTTGTGCTGATGATTTTTAATATAATGTTACATGTTACCTTCTCAAAAAAAAAAAAAAAAAAGAAGAAGCCCCCATAAGACCTTTGGACATCAGAATTATTATACCGTCATAATATCTTGTTCAACTGGTAGTTGTTAAATCTTCTTGAGTGGGTCTCATGTTTCCTGTTTCATGTGATTAATTTCTGCTCTCAAGTCATGAACATCTATAATGCATTCAGTGTTGGATTTTCAGGAGTTATTATCGTTGCACATATCCTGGATGCAATGTTCGCAAACATGTTGAAAGGGCTTCAGCAGATCCAAAATCTGTCATAACAACATATGAAGGCAAACACAGTCATGATATTCCCATTGCTAGAAACCGAAGCCATAGCGCAGCCCACGATAGTACTCGTCAGTTGAACGAGCAAGAGATTGCAACTTGGAGGCCTTCACATCGTGAAAAAGTTGCTCTTCATACCAATGAAATACCAGTGTGTAGGCAGCTGAAAGAGGAACATATTGCAGCATAATTTGCATTACCAAAAGGGAAAAGGGTGAATGTTTTTCTTTTGTGAGACCAATAACAGAAAAAATCCTTCTTGAAAACTTCATGCTGATGACATGTATCTATCTGTATACAAGTCTCAAAAATTGTTTGTAAATCTTATGGCTACTCGCTAAAGATGTTTATATGTTGTTAGTAAAAGGTGTTCTAATAGTTTTGTCCTCAGTAGTTTGAAATATCTGGACTTCTCTGTTAATTCCTTGAGTCAGCTTAAAAAATTAGTAGTTGCATTTGAAGAGATGTTTGGCAAATATTCCAAGCCAAAACACCCTATGTCAGTCTTGCTTACTTTAAAGTGAAAAGGTCCTGTTTTATCTCTCAACTTTGCGATTTGAAGTTTATATACCCCATATTTGAAAAGTGGCTTATATATACACTTATCGTTACACAAATGATTCACATATACCCTTTTTCTTAATGGACCAATATTTAATAAATCAATTTTTTTCCTTGGCTTTTAATTGAGAAAATACTACCCACCCAATAATTTTTCACCATACCCACCCGACCCAATTGGAAACAAAAACCCCACCCACTCAAATAAACTTAACCCATTTCATTCAATCACCCACTGTATTAGCACGCTCAAGGGAAAAATTTAATAAATAGAAAAATACCTTTTATAATAAATTATTTATGCCGTGATTCAAATTCAAGATCTCTCGTTAAGAAAAATTATTGGGTGGGGTTATTTTAAGTGCCACGTGACAATTTCTTAATTAAAAGCCAAAAAATGAAAGTTTTGATTTATTAAATATTGGCCCGTTCAGGAAAAGGGCATATGTGAACCATTTGTGTAACGGTAAAAATATATGTGAGTCACTTTTTAAACGAAGAATATAGCAATTCTAAATCAAAAAATTGAGAGGTAAATCAGGACTTTTTCCCTACTTTAAAAGGCAAGGAGAAAAAGGAATATACAATTACAGGGATTTATCCATCTTTGTTCTCTCTATTAAGGTGATTATGTTGTGTCCCAATGTATATATGACACAAAAAGAATTGGGAGATTCAAGGTTCAAATCTTAACCTAGGCAAAAAGTGCTACATAATTTTGCTTTGGTATTGGTGGATAATGTTACTTGATTATAGATGTTATTGCACGATAGCGGGACAATTATTAAAAAAGTGGGAAATTATTAGCAAGGACTTAATACTCCTTCCGTCTCATATTAGTTGCACACTTTTCTTTCTACACACATATTAAAAAATCATAAATAATACGGAAAAGGGTCATATATACTCCTGAACTATGGTAAATGGTTTATATATACCCTCCGTTATACTTTCAGGTCATATTTGCCCCTACCGTTATAGTTTGAGTCTATGTATGCACTTATCATTAACATCATGCCACGTGTCAGCCTCCCATTTGTTAAGCTTATCCCCTCATAATTTATACCCAAATTTAATTATTTGTCCAGCCAACCCATAAACCCGGCCCACTAACCCGACCCGCCCACTAAAAATCCCTCAACCTCTCTTCTCTCTTACAGACGACATTCACACTCTTCTCCTCTAGCGATTCAAAATCGCTTCTTCTTCTCTCACTTACCATTGATGAGTAATTTATTAGAGGATGCTGAAGGATGTGGTTTATTCAGCAGTTTTTCCCCATATACATTTAGAAGGAAGTCGTAGTTGAGTTCTAAGTTGCGGTACAACTACTTGTAACCCAATTCTGCCTTAATTTTTCTTTTGATAAGTAATTTCTGCCTTAAAATTTATGATAGTCCATGCACAACCTTGCAGATAAAGCTTATTTAGCTATATACGAGGGTCTATCGGAACCTCTCTTTTGCTACCCTTCTCCGAGTAATTTCTCTTTTTGAGCAGAGTAACTTCTCTTTTTGAGCCGAAGGTCTATCGAAAATAACTCCGCAAATTAAGCCCGGGCTAGTATCTCCTAAAATAAGACTCTAGTTACTCGCAGAGCTAAAACATTTTTCACTGGCATCACCTGACGGAAAAGTTGTTTGTAAACTTACCTAAGTACTATCGAGACTTTACAATTTATTACACCATGTACTTTTGGATAAGAAATTTTACAAGTTAAAAGGTGAATGGACAAAAATTAATTAATGTGTGGATGTGATATATGATTCTTTTATGGCCTTGCCTTATGATAAAGAACAAACTGAATATCAAGTTAAATCCATTGATACACCTGAAACTTCAACGCTTGCTACACTGAGATTTCTTAAACTAGTATTTACTAAAGTGTTAAAATTGTGAATCTAAATGAAAAAGTAAATGTTTATCAACAAAGTAACGTGGTAAACCAGAACTTTTTTCACTTCAGCTGGACAACTATTGCAGATGAACACTTAGCATTTTGATTCGCTAGAGGAGAAGAATGTGAATGTGGTCGTAAGAGAGAGAAGAGAGGTTGAGGGATTTAAAGTGGGCGGGTCGGATTTATGAGTTGACTGGGCAAATAATTAAATTTGGGTATAAATTATAAGGGGATTAGTTTAATAAATGGAGGGCTGACATGTGTCATGCTGTTAATGATAGGGGTATATATAGACCCAAACTATAATGATAGGGGCAAACATGACTTGAAAGTATAACGGAGGGTATATATAAACCATTTACCATAGTTTAAGGGTGTATATGACCCTTTTCCGTAAATAATAAGATTGTTTTACTAATTTACCCTTTAAAAAACTTCTTTGGAAGTTTACAAATAAATGTGAATACTTTCAAAAAGAATTAATTATAAGGGTAATATCAAAAAAATTTAATTAAATGTTTCTTTTACTTAGTAAGGTGGTCAACTAATATGATATAACTATTTTTAGTATAGTGATCAATTAATATAGTACGGAGGAGTAACTATGTGGGGGTTCATGAGCCGTAAGTCAACCAACTTGTCAGAATGACAATGTCTTTCATCTTTCCATCCAAGTCTAACAATTATTTGCATAATTTATTGCTGAATAATCTGCAGAGTTGGAGTGGTTGGGACTTGGGAAGTTGCTTATTAAAGTCCTATTAAACCCCACCAACTCAGAACCCCACCCCAATTAAAGCAACTATAATAAGAAGTTAGATTCCGAAGAGGGATGTACTATGATATCGTCCATCCCACTGTATGTGATGCGTTTGATTGAACACAATTCGAGATAAATCGTATTGATAATGTTATTTTTAATGAATTTTTTTATTGATTGATTCTATAACTTAGAAATCTTTTATGTTTTGATTCAAATTAAAATATTTTTGATATTTTAAAGGAAAAGTAGCAATTTTAATCCTTGAGTTATTGTTTAATTTCATTTTTAGTTCTTGTATTATTCACTTAGCAAAGTTAACCTTCAATTAAATCAACTGGGTTGTTTTTGATTACCAAACTACCGGAATTAAATAAAACTTAACCAAAAATTCAAAAATTAAAAAGAAAAAAATAAAAGAAAGAGAAAGAAAAGGAGCTGAACATGATTACAGTCTACGGATCTTTCCTCCACCAACATTGCCAATCGACATAGTTTGATCCACACCCTTTGGTCCTCATCATTTTCTTCACCAGCGAGTTGCGAGAAGTTTGTTTGCAAAGGTGTTATCAAGCTTGTCACGCTCCGAGCCTAAACTCTGGACGTAGCTGGCACCCGACGGCATTACTGGCCCGAGCGAACCACTTGGCATAATACCCGAGCATATAATGAGAATATAAATGCGGAAGCTCTGAAAATATGTAAAGAGATTTAAGCTTGAAAACATTATGAAAGTTGTTATAAAATAAATAAGGACATTTATCGTCAAATGAATTCTGAAGCATAAAAACTGAACTAACTCATCAGTAACTACTGATGAAGCGAGTCAGTTGTTGAAGGAAATAATACTAATAACTGATAAAGCTGAACATAAAAAAAGGACAATATTTGATAAACTATGAACTGAGCATGAGTAAGATGTAAAGTAATTTGATGGACGTAATCAAGAGCTGAAATATAACATCGTAATCATTTAAAATCTTCAATAACTGGTAGTGTAAAATGAGATATTAAACTGAAAATCTGTACTGTTGAAATCATAAAAGAATTATTTAATAACTGTAAAGCTAAATCATGAACTAAAGTTCAGTTTCTGAAATATCATCATAGTTAGGATATGTGCAAAAAGTAAATGCATAACTAAAGAAAACACGAAGTTTTCTATTTGGGGAGTTTCTTACAGCCGATATACACTATGTGAGCTCATGATGTCCAACTTCTGCACCCTAGTTGGTAGAGCTGCCCTATGCCTTGCCGAGGTATATAACGAACATGACATATGGATCCATATTAAGCCCATTTTGGGTAACATGAAAGACGTCACCCGACTTACAAAATGATCCATAACCTACGGTGGCAAACGTAGTTTCGGATAGTGAACACCTTTCAACCCAATACCTATCTCGGTGGTAAATAATTCTCCCAATATATATATATATATATATATATATATATATGCTCATATTGTAAAACTTGTAAAAATAAATGAAAAACCATGTCGAGAGCCATGGGCTCAAATCCATTTCATAAAACATATTGTTTGTGAGCCCTTACGCTCTAAATCATAAAACATTATGTTTTTGAGCCCTTACGCTCCAATTCATATGAAAATACTGAATTGCATAACTAGGTTAAATTCAAGAGATAAGAATACTTAACTTGGAATGATAGCAATAAGGTTTTCATGAAAAGAACCAAAGAATTGCATAACTAGGTTAAATTCAAGAGATAAGAAAAAGAGTAAGGAATTTCACGAGTACCCTTGAAAAATTGAAGAACTTACTAAATTCACAAAACATATTATTCTAACCCTAGATCAAAAAAGGGATTATCGAATATGAGAAGGTTACAATTTGAAGGAATTCATCAAATTGGACAACCCTTGCACACCTCGAATACGTAGGAGAAACTTGTGGTAGGAATTGAATGGGACTATGCTTGACTCTAGCATTGATTCTCTTAAAGTTCTTGAGTTTGATATTTGGGAGGTGAAAGAGGAATGTTAGAGAGTGAAAAATATGCCTATAAACTTATGGGAGAGAATTTTTAATCGTGCCAAAGGATACCCAAAAGTCCTAGGAAGAAAATATCCTTAAATGGGCGAGGATCGTAGAGTTCACTGCCCAAAAGGCTTGGGGCATCGCCTGGGGCTCTGCACCAGACATTTTGGGCGGTAGCCTATCGGTTATGACTGTTCCTTAGTAAAATACGCATAACTTTTTACTTGGAACTTGCATTGATGAGCAGTTGGTAGCATTGAAAAGAAGACTCAATTCTTTTTAATTTGTGGGTCATGAGATTCATAACTCCTCATGTAATAGGAGAAATGCTCATTTAAAGTTGACCCTTGTATGAACTTATAAATGAAAACTTAGTCGGTAGGAAAGCTTTCAACTTAACTTTGTACTAGGGTTCCTTATGACCTTAATTCATATCCAATGCACTTTCCACACTTAAAAATTGATTTTAATACCTAGCTAGATACCATAAAATGTATCGAGTATGGGTCTAACTACACACTTAGAATAATTCAAATTTTAGCTCAAAATCTCGGGGTGTTACAAAGCTACTTCTTTTTCTTTTTTAAAAGGAAAAGAGAGAGAAGTAATAGGCTGTGCATCTTCTCCTTTCAAGTGTAGACACTTCACCATGACAAGTAGCTAGCAAGCAAGATAATAGAAGTGAAGCAACCTAATATGAAAGATGGAAAAGTATCTATTTGCCAATAATTGCTTATTGTACATATTTAAACGCTTCTTTCAAACAATGAAGGAATAGAAAGTTGGAATGTAACTAGGCTATATTTATCGAGTAGTATCTTATTGATGTTTTCTATTAAATTAATGGAGTTATATCATCTATATTTCTTAATATCCCTCACATGAAAAGTCTATTTTTTTTAAAAAGTAGAAGAAGCAGAAGTCAGTGTAGACCCTCTGGCAGCAAACCCCTTGAAGATCAATATGATATGATATCCTAAGCAAGTTCACTACCTCATATAATTAAGTATATTATGTAAGTTATTCCTGCAGCCCTTTAAAACATCACCGTCACATTCGACCGTCACATTCGACGCCATATTTTTTTATTCAATTCAAGTTGCATCAAGGTCACTCCCAAATAGACAAGCTCAGGACTTCCAAGCTTTAGAAGGGCTATTCATGAAGATAGAGGTACTTGAGCACACCTTGATTCCAAAGAGGGGATTTCATGCCTTGATGATTGCTTGGGAAGAAGGAAATGAGGCCTAGTTTGCAAAGTAGGGCTTTATTTGCATTTTTTACTCAAAGAGCCACTTTTAGGCTGCTTTTGTAATAAATTATCCTAAACTATAAATAGTGAGAATAGCTTACTTTGAGTCATAGTTTTTGATGATCATACACTTGTCTTCTCTTGAGAGAATTGAGAGCTTGGTTGAAGCTTTTGTTGATACTTATTTGAGAAAGGAATTGCAAGGTGAATTCAATTCCTTTAAGGTTCCTTTGATAGTTTGGGTGCTTGTTTGGTAATTTTTCAATTGAAGGTTTTGATATCTTTATCATGATTGTCAATTGAATTTCTTACCTGTGTCTAGCTTTTATATTTTTATTCCTTGTTCTTAGCTTAGGGTTTCGATTTCACAGATAAGTTTATATCAATTGGTATCAAGAGCTTGACTTAGATTTATTTCCACAAATCTAGTCTTGGGATTTGATTTTTTATTTTTTAAAATTATTTTTGTTTATTTTGTTATTTTTGATACTAGATTCTTATTCTCTAGTATCATTTTAGTCTAAATCCAAAGTTTCAAGTCATTTCAAGTTGTGGTGAAGATTCTACCATGGAAGAGTTTTGAATCTTTGAAAACTTGAAGAAATTTAAGTGGGTTTTATTGATTCCGGGTGATTCGAGCTTATTAGTGATTGGAGTTTATTTTCTATGTCGAGGGAGAGATAATCTTAAAATTTGGAGTGCTTTGGTGAAGTTTTGAAGAAGGGTTTTTATTTTGGGTGTTCTTGAAGATGTTCAAGTGTTCTTGAAGAAGAAGATGGTAAAAAGAGTAAATTTGATCTTCAAGTATTCTTGATTTGTTGGCAAAGAGTGTTTGTTGGGTCCACAAGTAAAAAATTTTAATTGAAAAAAAAATGAATTTGAAAAAAAATTCACGTGGACTGCCATGTCAGCAGTCAACGCCGAGTCAACTGCCAAGTCAGCACAATATCCAGTCAACTGTCAATGCAGTAGCTAACTGCTGCAACTTGACCACTCAACCCTTCACGCGCGTTCAGTACAACTTCAGAGAGGGGTGCATTTTTAGCACTTGAGTCTACGGACCGTAGAAGTTTCCACGGACCGTAGAACCTGTCTGTGGAATCTTCCTAGCAGATGGCTCCCAGGAACCACGAGTTGGATCCACGACCCATGGGAGTTTCCACGAGTCGTGAACCTAACTCATGGAACCAGTTCCAGTAGCCCAGTATTAAGTCCCAGGGTTCACGAGTGGGATCCACGACCTGTGGATGCTTCTATGAGTCGTGAACCCAACTCGTGGAATCCATTCCAGTAGCTCAACTTTCAGGACCAGGAAACAACAAAAGTGTTCCACAAGCCATGGAACTTTGCATGAGCCATAGAACCCATTCGTGGAACCTGAGTCGCGAATTTCAGCAGCTTTTCTATTTATTTTCTAGGGGCATTTTAGACTTTTCCTACCTTTTTTAAAGCCTAAGCTACGACATCTTGACTACTCTAAGCCTAATTAATTAGTCAATAACTACCTAAAACCTCTATTCTCCTAAAATCATCAGACTTAGAAAGAAAAGAGGAGAAAGAGGCGACACTTTTCTCTCAAGAACAAGCAGAAGTCTTATTCAAGTTCAGCCCCAAAATACAAAAGGATTTCTCCATAGTTTCTTCTCCAAGTATGTGGGATTTCACCAGTGGGTTCGTTTCACCTATTAGGTCCCTAGAATTCAGTCAGTTCTTCAACTTCTCCATGAATTGTTAAGACCTAGGGTTCCTAAATAGGAATTTATTGTAATTCAGCTTCTATAGTATCTATGGTATTAACTACACATTTCTTGGAGATTTAGTATAGTTAATGTATAAGACTCAGAAACTCTAGCTTGTGTTAATTCTAGAAATTTATGATTTATGCTTGTTAGGCAGATTAGTCATACAATCATGCTTTAGAATTCGAATGCCATATCTTTCAGTATATGTATGTTGCATTCTTAGTTGTTTATCAGTATTTTGAGCTATCCAGTATTACAACTGCATTACTACTTACATTCAGTTGGGAGTAGACTTAGTACCGAGCGGACGAGGGGATAAAGGCTTAGCTGACAGTTTAGGCTGAGACCTTTAGCAGTAGTCCCCAAGTCCCAGAACTACGGCGCCACCGTAGGTCAGAAAGGGGTCCGTTGTCAGATTAGGCTGGTTACCTTTGTCCCTTGTGGACATCAGTTTAGTGGATCCATGTCAGACTTGTTCGTACCCTTGGAAAGGTATGAACACCCTCCTACCCAGGGTTACAGGTTTGCCACATAGTTAACTCAACATGGGGTATGTCGGTTAATAGTATCTCCCACAGTCAGACTCATGTGGCATTGACCTTATATTCAGTTATTCAGTTCAGCATGTGATATACTCATGATATTTATTTGGTCATTGCATCTCGATTTACTTCTCAGTTTATGCTTCCGTATATATATATATATATATATTTCCATGTTCAGTTATTATGTTAGTCCATATCCCGCATGCTCAGTACATTCAAAGTACTGACACATACTTTTGTGCTACACCATTTTATGATGTATGTCCAGGCGCTCAGCATCCAGACCGCACTTAGATCGACTTTCAGTCCATACTCAGCAGCTTCAGTGGTGAGTCCTCATAGTTCGAGGATGATAGACATGCTTTACTTTCAGTATTTACTTTTTAGTTTCAGTCTTGTTAGAGTTAGCTGGGGCCATGTACCAGCAACTCATATCAGTTAGAGGCTTTTAGACATAGACTAGATTCAGCTTAAGTTGCTAGTGTTATTTTCAGACTTCATTATACTCTCTTATATATTTTATATACTCAGACATTTTGAGTTTTTCCCCACTTCAGATATTAAATTATTTCTAGCTTCTACACAGTGCATGTTTTAATTGAAATTGTATGGATATGCCATGCCATGGGTTAGCTTGGGGTCACTTGTGACACTAAGCACCGTGTTGCATTTAGGGGGGTAGCCTCGGGGCGTGACAAACTTGGTATCAGAGCATCAGGTTTAAGTGTCCTAGGGTGTCTAAAAATTGCGTCAAGTAGAGTCTTCTTCATGGGTGTGAAGCGCGCCACACTTATGGGGGAGGAGCTATGAGACATCATTAGGAACAACTTCCCTTCTTTCTTTTCTAGATTTTGCTATAGAGTATAAACTCTATTTAAAATCCTTCTATTCTAACTCATGCTCTTCGCATTTCAGAAAAATGCCTCTCAGAAGAGCTAACACTAGGAATCAGCTAGCAGCTCCAGTAGACCCATTGAATGAGCAAGTCACGCATGCCGAATTTAGGGCTGCTTTCCAAGTGCTTGCTCAGTCCATGACCGCCCAGGTCAATAAGTAGGCTGCTTCACCAGCTCCACTTCAGACTAACACTGCTGCAACAAGAATTCAGGACTTTACACGGATGAACCCTCCAGAATTTCATGGGTCTAAGTTAGAAGAGGATCCACAAGAATTTTTGGATGAAATTCAGAAGGTGACTGATATTATGGGTGTCACTCCAGTCGAGGGTACAAATTTGGCTGCCTATCAGTTGAAGGGAGTGGCCTACACTTGGTACCAGCAGTGGAAAGAATCTCGTGGTACAAATGCAGGTCCAGTGAGTTGAAATCTTTTCAAGACTGCTTTTTTGGACCGGTTCATCCCACTAAAGCTCAGGGAAGCCAAGGTTCAGGAATTCATTAATTTGAAGCAGAATGACTTGAGCGTAAAGGACTATACTCTCAAGTTCACACAGCTATCCAAGTATGCTCCAACGATAGTAGCTGACTCCAGAGCTCGTATGAACAAGTTCGTGTTTGGGGTGTCTGATGTTGTGGTCAAGGAATGCAAAAACTCCATGCTCATTAAGGAAATGGACATCTCCATCTTGGTCACTTATGCTCAGCATATTGAGGAGGAGAAGATCAAGGAAAGGGGAGGAGATAGTAAGAGAGCTAGGACAGGTGACTTTAGCTACTCTCAGCAGAGGTCAGATGGTGGTAACTGCTCTCAGTTCCGTCAGAAGAATTCAGCTCCAGCTCTGTCTTCTGCTAGTTCCCCGGTGCCTAAGTTCAAGAAGGATCGATGGGATAGAGTGTCTGGTTCTAAGTCCCAAGGTGCAGTTACTAGTTGGCACACTCATCCACTGTGCAAAAAGTGTGGTAGAAACCACCAAGGTGAGTGCATGACAGGTAGTGAAAATTGCTTTGGGTGCGGTAAGCTAGGCCATATGATGAGGGATTGTCCAGATGCTTATGAAAAGGGCAAGGATGTTCACCCACAGAATCAGACTAGTTCTATAGCAGCTCCAGCAGGTTTCCCCACTCAACAGGGTGCCTCGTCTAGTACAGGTGGTGGTCAGCACCAGAATAAGTTGTATGCTCTTCAGGCTTGACAGGATCAGGAGGACTCGCCTGATGTGGTCACGGGTATGTTGCGAGTCTTTAATACTGATATCTATGCATTGATAGATCCAGGGGCTACACTTTCTTTTGTAACTCCATATATAGCAGTAAATTTTGATGTCAATCTAGAAATTCTCCCAGAATCCTTCTCAGTCTCTACTCCATTTGGTGACCTAGTTATAGCTAGACGGATATACAAAATTTGCCCTGTCACAGTTTCCCAGAAAGTCACCTTAGCAGATCTTGTAGATATAGAAATGGTAGATTTTGATATCATTCTAGGCATGGATTGGTTACATTCCTGTTATGCCTCAGTCGATTGTAGAACTAGGATCGTTCGATTTCAGTTTTCAAATGAGCTAGTCTTGGAATGGAAAGGTAATAACTCAGTACCTGTAGGTCATTTCATCTCCTACCTTAAGGCTAGAAAAATAATTTCCTAAGGGTATATCTATCATCTTGTTCGGGTCAAGGATTCAAATTCTGAAATCCTAACTCTTAAGTCAGTTCCAGTAGTAAGTGAGTTTCCAGAAGTGTTCCTAGAAGATCTTCCCGGAGTTCCTCTCGAAAGGGAAATCGACTTCGGAATAGATCTCCTTCCAGATACCCAGCCTATTTAAGTTCCTCTTTATAAAATGGCTCCAGCTGAGCTTAAGGAATTGAAAGAACAGCTGAAAGACCTTCTAGATAAGGGCTTCATCAGACCCAACATCTCTCCATGGGGTGCCCAGTGTTGTTCATGCGTAAGAAAGATGGTTCTGTCAGGATGTGCATTGACTACCGTCAATTGAACAAAATCACAATCAAGAATAAATCTCCCATCCCCAGGATTGATGACTTATTTGACCAGCTTCAGGGCTAGTTGTTTTTCTAAGATAGACCTCAGATTCGGCTATTATCAGCTCAGAGTCAGAGATAATGACATCCCAAAGACAACCTTCAGGACTCGGTATAGTCACTTTGAATTTGTAGTCATGTCTTTTTGACTAACCAATGCTCTTGCAGTTTTCATGGACTTAATGAATAGGGTGTCCAAACAGTATCTGGACTTGTTCATCATCATCTTTATTAATGATATCCTCGTTTATTCCCAGAATGAGGAAGAACATATGACTCATCTGAGGGTTGTTCTGCAAACTCTCAATGATCGCCACGTATTTGCTAAGTTCAGCAAATGTGAATTCTGGTTGCAGTCTGTGATTTTTCTTGGTCATGTGGTATCCAACAAAGGGATCTGAGTGGATTCTCAGAAAAATGAGGCAGTAAAGCAGTGGCCCAGACCCACCTCTCCGACTGATATCATGAGTTTCTTGGGTTTGGTCGGTTATTACAATAGGTTCGTTGTAGGATTTTCATCCATAGCTGCCCCATTGACCAAGTTGACTCAGAAAAAGGTCAAGTTTCAGTGGTAAGATGAGTGTGAGAAAAGTTTCTTAGAACTGAAGACCAGGTTGACTACAGCTCCTGTCTTGACTCTACTAAAGGGTTCAGATGGTTATGTGGTTTATTGTGATGCATCCAGGGTCGACCTATATTGTGTTTTGATGCAGCAGGGTAAGGTCATAGCTTATGCTTCCAGATAGCTTAAGGTCTATGAGAAAAACTACCCGACTCATGACCTTGAGCTTGCAGCAAATATGTTTGCCCTAAAGATTTGGAGACTTTACTTGTATGGTGTTCATGTTGATGTGTTCACAGATCATAAGAGCCTCTAGTATGTGTTCACCCAGAAAGAGTTGAATCTTCATCAGAGGAGATGGATTGAGTTCCTCAAAGATTATGATATGAATGTGCTCTACCATCTGGGTAAGGCCAATGTAGTGACTGATGTTCTCAGCAGATTGTCTATGGGTAGCGTGTCACATGTTGAGGAAGAAAAGAAAGAATTAGCCAGAGATGTTTACCGACTTTCTAGCTTAGGAGTTTGCCTTATGGACACATATTATGGTGGTGTGATAGGCCAGAATGGATCAGAATCTTCATTGGTAGTGGAGGTTAAGGAGAAACAGGATAGAGACCCTATATTGATTCAGCAGAAGGGTGCAATTCATCAGCAGAGAGTTGAGGTTTTCTCCCAGGGGGAGATGGTGTGCTTTGTTATCAGGGTCACTTATGTGTTCCTAAGGTGGGTGAGTTGAGGTAGCATACCCTTACAGAAGCCCATAATTCTAGATATTCCATTCATTTAGGTGCCACTAAGATATACCGTGATCTATGGAAAGTCTATTGGTGGAACGGCATGAAGAGGTACATTGCAGATTTTATGGCTAAGTGTCCCAACTGTCAGCAGGTTAAAGTAGAGTATCAGAAACTAGGAGGTGTGACTCAGGAGATTAGCATTCCTACTTGGAATTGGGGAGTGGTCAACATGGATTTCATTATGGGTTTACCTCATACTCGCAGACAGCATGACTCCATTTGGGTGATAGTGGATAGAGTCACTAAGTCAGCTCACTTCTTGGCTGTCAAGACTACAGATTCAACGGAGGATTATGCCAGAATCTACATCAGCGAGATAGTCAGGTTGCATGGGGTTCCCTTGTCTATCATCTCAGATAGAGGTCCTCAGTTTACGTCTCATTTCTGGAAGTCTTTTCAGAATGGTCTTGGTACTCAAGTGAAACTCAGTACAACATTTCATCTGCAGACGGATGGTCAGGCAGAGCATACCATTCAAACCTTAGAAGACATGTTGAGGGATTATATGATCGATTTCAAAGGTAGTTGGGATGATCACCTACCTCTCATAGAGTTCGCCTACAATAATAGTTTTCACTCTAGTATTCAGATGGCTCCATATGAGGCACTTTATGGGTGTAGATGCAGATCATTGGTTAGGTGGTTTAAAGTAGGTGAAGCATCCTTGATTAGACTAGATTCTGTCCATGAGGCTATGGAGAAGGTTCAGCTCATCAGAGAAAGATTAAAAATAGCTCGGAGTCGTCAGAAGTACTATGAAGATGTGAGGAGAAGGGACTTAAAGTTTGATATCAATGATTGGGTTTTCCTGAAAGTGTCACCCATGAAGGGGGTGATGATATTTGGCAAGAAAGGGAAGCTCAGTTCCCGATATGTGGGTCCTTACAGAATCTTGAAGAAGATTGGTAATGTGGCCTATGAGTTAGAGTTGCCAGCAAAACTAGCAGCGGTCCATCTGGTCTTTCACATTTCTTTGTTAAAGACGTGTGTTGGCGATACGACAATGATAGTGCCCTTAGAGAGTGTGGCTATGAAGGATAGCCTCACCTATGAGGAGGTTCTAGTTGAGATTTTTGACCGTCAGATTCGTAGGTAAAGAAATAAGGAAGTCGCTTCAGTAAAAGTTTTATGGAGAAATCAGTCTATAGAGGGAGCTACTTGGGAAGCAAAAGCAGCCATGATGGCCAAGTATCCTCACCTCTTTCCTTCCGATTCAGTTTTAGCTTGAGGTAATAGTTCCTCTCTAGTCTCTCAGTTTACTCTTGTGTAATTCAGTCTCAGTACCTCATTCCATCAATTATCCTTGCATTTCAGCATATTTGCATGTTCATGGAATTCAGTTCAGTTAGATATAAGTTTCTAGCACTCAATTGGTAGGGATTGCAACTCTTTCCCTACAAACTCAGCTTGTTTAGTTTTCATTCGAGGATGAATGATCCCAAGGGGGAGATATTATAACACCCCAGAACTTCCAAGCCAGACTTAGCTCAGAAAACTAGAATAAATAAAACTTTTCAATTGTCAGCATAACCACGAGTCACTTCCACGAGCCGTGGAACAGTCCACTAGTCGTGGACTGTAATCGTGGAACAAAGATCAGAGGACTGCTCCTCTGAAGTTCATTCTACGACTTGAGTCTACGGACTGTAGAAGTTTTCACGGACCGTAGAACTTGTCCACAGAATCTTTCTTGCAGATGGATCCCAGGAACCACGAGTTGGATCCACGACCCATGGGAGTTTCCATGATTCGTGAACCCAACTCGTGGAACCAGTTCCAGTAGCCCAGTATTAAGTCCCCAGGGTTCACAAGTGGGATCCATGACCCGTGGAAGCTTTCATGAGTCGTGAACCCAACTCGTGGAATCCATTCCAGTAGCTCAACTTTTAGGACCACAAAACCAAGATAGGGTTCCACGAGCCGTGGAACTTTCCACGAGCCATAGAACCCATCCGTGGAACTTGAGTCGCGAATTTCAGCAGCTTTTCTATTTATATTCTAGGGGCATTCGAGACTTTTCCTACCTCTTTTAAAGCCTAAGCTATGACACTTTGACTACTCTAAGCCTAATTAATTAGTCCATAACTACCTAAAACCTCTATTCTCCTAAAATCATAAGACTTAGAAATAAAATAGGAGAAAGAGGCGACACTTTTCTATCAAGAACAAGCAGAGGTCTTATTCAAGTTCAGCCCCAAAATCCAAAAGGATATCTCTGTAGTTTCTTCTCCAGGTATGTAGGATTTTACTAGTGGGTTCCTTTCACCCATTAGGTCCCTAGAATTCAGTCATTTCTTCAACTTTTCCATGAATTGTTCAGAGCTAGGGTTCCTAAATCTTAGAGATTCATTGTAATTCAACTTCTATAGTTTCTATGGTATTAACTACAGGTTTCTTGGAGATTTAGTATAGTTCATGTATAAGACTCAGAAACCCTAGCTTTTGTTAATTCCAGAAATTCATGAATTATGCTTGTTAGGCAGATTAGTCATACAATCATGCTTCAAAATTCGAATGCCACATCTTTCAGTATATGTATGTTGCATTCTCAGTTGCTTATCAGTATTTTGAGCTATCCAGGATTACAGTTGCATTATTACTTACATTCAATTGGGTGTAGACTTAGTACTGAGCGTACGAGGGGATGAAGGCTTAGCTGACAGTTTAGGCTGAGACCTTTAGCAGCAGTCCCCAAGTCATAGAACTACGGTGCCACCATAGGTCAGAAAGGGTCAGCTGTCAGATTAGGCTGGTTACCTTTGTCCCTTGTGACATCAGTTTAGTGGATCCATGTCAGACTTGTTCATACCCTTGGAAAGGTATGAACACCCTCCCATACAGGGTTACAGGTTGGCCCCATAGTTAGCTCAACATGTGGTATGTCAGTTAATAGTATCTCCCACAATCAGACTCATGTGGCATTGATCTTATATTCAGTTATTCAGTTCAGCATGTGATATACTCATGATGTTTATTTGGTCATTGCATCTCAGTTTACTTCTTAGTTTATGCTTTCGTATATATATATTTCCATGTTCAGTTATTATGTTGTTCAGCTTAGTCCATATCCTGTATGCTCAGTACATTCGAAGTACTGACGCATAATTTTGTGCTATATCATTTTATGATGTAGGTCTAGACGCTCAGCATCCAGACCGCTCTTAGCTTGACTTTCAGTCCATACTCAGCAGCTTCAGTGGTGAGTCCTCATAGTTCGAGGATGATAGACATTCTTTACTTTCAGTATTTACTTTTCTATTTCAGTCTTGTTAGAGTTAGCTGGGGGCATGTCCCAACAACTCATATCAGTTAGAGGCTTTTAGACATAGAACAGATTCAGCTTGAGTTGCTAGTGTTATTTTCAGACTTTATTATACTCTCTTATATATTTTATATACTCAGATATTTTGGGTTTTTCCCCACTTCAGATATTAAATTATTTCTAACTTCCACACAGTGCATGTTTTAATTGAAATTGTATAGATATGCCATGCCATGTGTTAGCTTGGGGTCACTTGTGACACTAAGCACCGTGTTGTGTCTAGGGGGTAGCCTTGGGGTGTGACAAACTTGGTATTAGAGCATCAGGTTTAAGTGTCCTAGGGTGTCTAAAAGTCACATCGAGTAGAGTCTTCTTCATGGGTGTGAAGCGCGCCACACTTATGGGGGAGGAGCTATGAGACGTCATTAGGAACAACTTCCCTTCTTTCTTTTCTAGCTTTTGCTATAGAGTATAAACTCTATTTAATCTCCTTCTATTCTAACTCATCACTATTCTAAGTCATCCACTGTGTAAGAAGTGTGGTAAAAACCACCAAGGTGAGTGCATGGAAGGTAGTGGAAATTGCTTTGGGTGCGGTAAGCCATGCCACATGATGAGGGATTGTCCAGAAGCTTCTGAAAAGGGCAATGATGTTCGCCCACAGAATCAGACTAGTTCTACAACAGCTCCAGCAGGTCACCCCACTAAGCAGGGTGCCTCGTATGGTACAGGTGGTAGTCAACTCCAGAATAGGTTGTATGCTCTTTAGTCTCGAAAGGATCAAGAGGACTCCCCTGATCTGGTCACCGGTATATTGCGAGTCTTTAATACTGATGTGTATGCATTGTTAGATCCAGGGGCTACACTTTCTTTTGTAACCCTATATATAGCAGTAAATTTTGATGTCAATCCAGAAATTCTCTTAGAACCCTTCTCAGTCTCTACTCCAGTTTGTGACCCAGTTATAGCTAGACGGATATACATAAATTATCCTATCACAGTTTCTGAGAAAGTCACCTCAACAGATCTTGTAGAGTTAGAAATGGTAGATTTTGATACATTCTAGGCATGCATTGGTTACATTCCTGTTATTCCTCAGTCGATTATAGAACTGATCGTTCGGTTTCAGTTTCCAAATTAGCCAGTCTTGGAATGGAAGGGTAATAACTCAGTGCCTGTAGGTCATTTCATCTCCTACCTTAAGGCCAGAAAAATGATTTCCAAAGGGTATATCTTATATCTTATTCGAGTCAAGGATTTAAACTCCGAAACCCAAACTCTTGAGTTAGTTCCAGTAGTAAGTGAGTTTCCAGAAGTGTTCCCAGAAGATCTTCCCGGAGTTCCTTTCGAAAGGGAAATCGACTTTTGAATAGATCTCCTTCCAGATACCCAACCTATTTTGATTCCTCCTTAAAGAATAGCTCCAGTTGAGCTTAAGGAATTGAAAGAACAGCTGAAAGACCTTCTAAATAAGGGCTTCATCAGACCCAACATCTCTTCATGGGGTGCCCCAATGTTGTTCGTGCGTAAGAAAGACGGTTCTCTCAGGATGTGCATTGACTACCGTCAGTTGTACAAAGTCACAATCAAGAATAAATATCCCATCCCCAGGATTGATGACTTATTCGACCAGCTTCAGGGCACTAGTTGCTTTTCTAAGATAGACCTCAGATCAGGCTATCATTAGCTCAGAGTTAGAGATAGTGACATCCCGAAGACAACCTTCAGGACTCGGTATAGTCACTATGAATTTGTAGTCATGTCTTTTGGACTAACCAATGATCTTGCAACTTTCATGGACTTAATGAACAGGGTGTTCAAACAGTATTTAAACTTGTTCGTCATCGTCTTTATTGATGATATCCTCATTTATTCCCGGAATAAGAAAGAGCATGCGACTCATCTGAGGGTTGTTCTGCAAACTCTTAAAGATCACCAGCTATTTGATAAGTTCAGCCAATGTGAATTCTGGTTACAGTCTGTCGATTTCCTTGGTCATATGGTATCCAGCGAAGGGATGCAAGTGGATGCTCAAAAAATTGAGGCAGTAAACCACTGTCCTAGACCTACCTCTCTGATTGATATCAGGAGTTTCTTGGGTTTGGTCGGTTACTAAAAGAGGTTTAATGAAAGATTTTCATTCATAACTGCCTCATTGACCAAGTTGACTTAGAATAATGTCTAGTTTCAGTGGTCATATGAGTGTGAGAAAAGTTTCTTAGAACTGAAGACCAGGTTGACTACAACTCCTGTCTTGACTCTACCAGAGGATTTAGATGGTTATATGGTTTATTGCGATGCGTCCAGGGTCAGCCTAGGTTGTGTTTTGATGCAGCAGGGTAAGGTCATAGCTTATGGTTCCAGACAGCTTAAGGTCCATAAGAAGAACTAACTGACTCATGACCTCGAGCTTGCATCAATTGTGTTTGACCTAAAGATTTGGAGACACTACTTGTATGGTGTTTATGTTGATGTGTTCACAGATCATAAGAGCCTCCAGTATGTGTTCACCCAGAATGAGTTGAATCTTCATCAAAGGATATTGCTTGAGTTCCTCAAAGATTATGATATGAATGTGCTTTACCATCCGGGTAATGCCAATGTAGTGGCCGATGCTCTCAACAGACTGTCTATGGGTAGCGTGTCACATATTGAGAAAGAGAAGAAAGAATTAGCCAGAGATGTTCACCGGCTTGCTCGCTTAGGAGTTTGCCTTATGGACACGTCTGATGGTGGTGTGATAGTCCAGAATGGATGAGAATCTTCATTGGTAGCGGAAGTTAAGGAGATACAGGATAGTGACCCTATATTGCTTCAGCTGAAGGGTGTAGTTCATCAGTAGAGAGTTGAGGTTTTCTCCCAAGGGGGAGATGGTGTGCTTTGTTATCAGGGTCGCTTATGTGTTCCTAAGGTGGGTGAGTTGAGGCAGCATATCCTTACAGAAGCCCATAATTCTAAATATTCCATTCAACTGGGTCCCACTAATATGTACCATGATCTACGAGAAGTCTATTAGTGGAAAAACATGAAGAGGGACATCATAGGTTTTATGGCTAAGTGTCCCAACTGTCAACAGGTTAAAGTATAACATCAGAAACCAGGAGGTGTGACTCAGGAGATTAGCATTCCTACTTGGAAGTGCGAAGTGGTCAACATGGATTTCATTATAGGTTTACCTCATACTCGCAGACAGTATGACTCCATTTGGGTGATAGTGGACAGAGTCACTAAGTCAGCTCACTTCTTGGCTGTCAAGACTACATATTCAATGGAGGATTATGCCAGAATCTACATCAACGAGATAGTCAGGTTGCATGAGGTTCCCTTGTCTATCATCTCAGATAGAGGTCCTCAGTTTACGTCTCATTTCTGGAAGTCTTTTCAGAAAGGTCTTGGTACTCAGGTGAAACTCAGTACAACATTTCATTTGCAGATGGATGGTCAGGCAGAGCGTACCATTTAAACCTTAGAAGACATGTTGAGGTCTTGTGTGATCAATTTCAAAGGTAATTGGGATGATCACCTACCTCTCATAGAGTTCACCTACAATAACAGTTTTCACTCTAGTTTTCAGATGGCCTAATATAAGGCACTTTATGGGCATAGATGCAAATCACTGCTTAGGTGGTTCAAAGTCGGTGAAACAGCCTTGATTGGACAAAATTCAGTCCATGAGGCTATGGAGAAGGTTCAGCTCATCAAAGAAAGATTAAAAACAGCTTAGAGTCATCAGAAGTCCTATGCAGATGTGAGGAGAAAGGATTTAGAGTTCGAGATCGTTGATTGGGTTTTCCTGAAAATGTCACCCATGAAGGGGGTGATGAGATTTGGCAAGAAAGGGAAGCTCAGTCCCCGATATGTGGGTCCTTACAGAATCTTGAAGAAATTTTTTAATGTGGCCTTTGAGTTAGAGTTGCCAGCAGAACTAGCAGCGGTCCATCCGGTCTTTCACATTTCTTTGTTGAAGAAGTGTGTTGGAGATCTGACAGCGATGGTGCCCTTAGAGAGTGTGACTGTGAAGGATAACCTCACTTATGAGAAGGTTCCAGTTGAGATTCTTGACCGTCATATTCGTAGGTTTAGAAATAAAGAAGTCGCTTCAGTAAAAATTTTATGGAGAAATCAGTCCATAGAGGGAGCTACTTGGGAAGCAAAAGCAGCCATGATGGCCAAGTATCCTCACCTCTTTCCTTCTGATTCAGTTTTAGCTTGAGGTAATAGTTCCTCTCCAATCTCTCAGTTTACTCTTGTCTAATTCAGTCTCAATACCTCATTCCATCAGTTATCTTTGCATTTCAACATATTTGCATGTTCATGGAACTATGTTCAGTTAGATATCAGTTTCTAGCACTCAATTGGTAGGGATTGCAGCTCTTTCCCTCCAAACTCAGCTTGTTTAGTTTTCATTCGAGGACGAATGATCCCAAGGGAGAGATATTGTAACACCCCAGAACTTCCAAGCCCAGACTTAGCTTAGAAATTCAGAAGAAATAAAAAAATTCAACTGTCAGCATAACCACGAGTCACTTCCACGAGCTGTGGAATAGTCCCCTAGTCGTGGACTGGACTCGTTGAACAAAGATCAGAGGACTGCTCGTCTGAAGTTCATTCTATGACTTGATTCTACGGATCGTAGAAGTTTTCACAGACTATAGAACCTATCCGTGGAATCTTCCTTGCAGATAGATCCCAGGAACCACGAGTTGGATCCAGGACCCGTGGTAGTTTCCACGAATCGTGAACCCAACTCGTGAACCCAGTTCCAGTATCCCAGTATTAAGTGCCCAGGGTTCACGAGTGGGATCCATGACCCATGAAAGCTTCCATGAGCCGTGAACCCAACTCGAGGAATCCATTCCAGTAGCTCAACTTTTAGAACCAGGAAATCACGACAGGGTTCCACGAGTTGTGGAACTTTCCACGAGCCATAGAACCCATCCGTGGAACCTGAGTCGCGAATTTCAACAACTTTTCTATTTATTTTCCAGGGGCATTCTGGACTTTTCTTACCTCTTTTAAAGCCTAAGCTACGATGTTTTGACTACTCTAAGCCTAATTAATTAGTCCATAACTACCTAAAATCTCTATTCTCCTAAAATCATCAAACTTAGAAAGAAAATAAGAGAAAGAGGCGACACTCTTCTCTCAAGAACAAGCAGAGGTCTTATTCAAGTTCAGCCGCAAAATCCAAAAGGATTTCTCCATAGTTTCTTCTCCAAGTATGTGGGATTTCACTAGTGGGTTCTTTTCACCCATTAGGTCCCTAAAATTCACTCAGTTCTTTAACTTCTCCATGAATTGTTCAGACCTAGGATTCGTAAATCTTAGGGATTCATTGTAATTCAGCTGCTATAGTTTCTATGGTATTAGCTACACGTTTCTTGGAGATTTAGTATAGTTCATGTATAAGACTCAAAAACCCTAGCTTGTGTTAGAAATTCATGAATTATGATTGTTAGGAAGATTAGTCATACAATCATGCTTTAGAATTCGAATGCCATATCTTTCAGTATATGTATATTGCATTCTCAGTTGTTTATCAGTATTTTGAGCTATCCAGTATTACAGCTGCATTACTGCTTACATTCAGTTGGGAGTAGACTTAGTACCTAGTGGATGAGGGGATGAAGGCTTAGCTGACAGTTTAGGTTGAGACCTTTAGCAGCAGTGCCCAAGTTCCAGAACTACGGCACCACCGTAGGTCAGAAAGGGGTCAACTGTCAGATTAGGCTGGTTACCTTTGTCCCTTGTGGACATCAGTTTAGTGGATCCATGTCAGACTTGTTCGTACCCTTGTAAAGGTATGGACACCTTTTCATCCAGGGTTACAGGTTGTCCCCATGGTTAGCTCAACTTGGTGTATGTCGATTAATAGTATCTTCCACAATCAGACTCATGTGGCATTGACCTTATAATTAGTTATTCAGTTCAGCATGTGATATACTCATGATATTTATTTGGTCATTGCATCTCGGTTTACTTCTCAGTTTATGCTTCCGTATATATATATATTTCCATGTTCAATTATTATGTTGTTCAGCTTAATCCATATCCCGCATGCTCAGTACATTCGAAGTACTGAAGCATACTTTTGTGCTACATCATTTTATGATGTAGGTCCAGGCGCTCACCATCCAAACCGCACTTAGCTCGACTTTTAGTCCATACTCAGCAGCTTCAGTGGTGAGTCCTCATAGTTCGAGGATGATAGACATGCTTTACTTTCAGTATTTACTTTTCAATTTCAGTTTTTTTAGAGTTAGCTGGGGGCATGTCCCAGCAACTTATATCAGTTAGAGGCTTTCAGACATAGACTATATTCAGCTTGAGTTGCTAGTGTTGTTTTCAGACTTCATTATACTCTCTTATATATTTTATATACTCAGACATTTTGGATTTTTCCCCACTTCAGATATTAAATTGTTTCTAGCTTCTGCACAATGCATGTTTTAATTGAAATTGTATAGATATGCCATGCAATGAGTTAGCTTGGGGTCACTTGTGACACTAAGCACCGTGTTGCATCTAGGGGGTAGCCTCAGAGCGTGACAGGTCATGATTAGACAAGCTATGGATAATCCAAGTTAATGGAAAAACCTCTTCCATGCCAAATGTCTCATCAAAGATAATGAGTGTGTCTTAATTATTGATAGCGAGAGTTGTGCCAATGTAGCTAGTACTACTTTGGTAATTCTTTTGAATCTTCCAACTACAAAACATGCCAATACCTACAAACTTCAATGGCTTAATGAATGTGGGGAAGTTTAGGTGCAAAAACAAGTGTTGATTAAGTTCAAAGTGGGGATTACCGCGATCAAATCTTATGTGATGTGGTTCTAATGCAAGCTTGTCACCTACTACTTGGAAGACTTTGGCAATTAGACCGTATGACTAAACATGATAGAAGAATCAATAGGTACTCGGTGTTGTTGTAGGATAACTGACACCTTCTTCAACCAATGACACTAAAATGCGTAATAATGTTGCTAGAATTTATGGCCAATGTGTTGAATGTAGAAATGCTAAATCTAGACTTCTTTCCCATGGTTTGTACACCCCTCTCCCCGCCCCTCAAAGTCCTTGGCTTGGTATTTCTATGGATTTTTGTTTTGGGTTTGCCAAGGACTAAAAAGGGAAATGATAGCATTTTTCTGGTTGTTGACCTATTTTCAAAGATGACTCATTTTATTGCATGTCATAAATATGATCAAGCTTCTCATATTGCATCTTTATTTGTTTATAATGTTATCAAGTTGCATGGTATTCCCAAGACCATTGTGAGTGATAGAGATCCTAAGTTCCTTAGTCACTTTTGGAAGGAATTATGGGGTAGACTATGTACTAAATTATTGTTTTCTATCTCTTGTCACCCACAAATCAATGGCCAAACCAAAGTTGTGAATAGGACCTTGGGTTCTATGCTTTGAGCCGCCATGAATGGAAAGTTGAATTTCTAGGAAGAACATTTGCCTTTAGTTGAGTTTTCTTATAATAGAGTTATTCATAGCACTATTGGCATATTTTCATTTGAGGTTGTTTATGGTTTTAACCCACTAATCCCTTTATATCTCACCCCTTTGTCTTAAGATGTTATTTTGTGTTTAGATGGAAACAAAAGGGTCGAGGCTATGAAGAAATTGCATGAAAAGTTTCGACTTAACCTTGAGAAAAAGAATCAAGATATGACCAAGAAATAAAACAAGGGTCGTAAGAGAGTTGTGTTTGAACCGAGAGATTGGGTCTGGGTACACTTTCGCAAGGAGAGGTTTCCAACCAAGAGGAAGACCAAGTTGATGCCAAGAGGATACATGCCATTCTAAGTTCTTGCAAGACTCAATGATAATGCCTACAAGGTTGACCTTCCATCGGAGTATCAAGTGCACAACACTTTCAATGTTTGTGACCTCTCACTCTTTGATACTTGTGATGGTGATCCTTTAAATTTGAGGGTAAATTCTTTTCAAGAAGGGGATAATTATGTAATCCAAGTTGCATCAAGGTCAACCCCAAGTATCCAAGCTCAGGACCTCCAAGCCTTACAAGGGCTATTCATGAAGATAGAGGTGCTTGAGCACACCTTGATGCCAAAGAGGGGATTTTATGCCTTGATGATTTCTTGAGAAGAATAAAATGAGGCATAGTTTGTAAAGTAGGGCTATATAATTTTTACTCAAAGATCCACTTTTGTAATAAATTAGCCTAAACTATAAATAGTGAGAATAGCTCACTTTGAGTCTTAGTTTTTGATGATCATAGACTTGTCTTCTCTTGAAAAAATTGAGAGCTTGGTTGAAGATTTTGTTGGTAATTGTTTGAGAAGGAAATTGCAAGGTGAATTCAATTCCCTTGAGGTTCCTTTGATAGTTTATGTGCTTGTTTGATAATATTTTAATTGAAGGTTTTTATATCTTTATCATGATTGTCAATTGAATTACTTACTTGTGTCTAGCTTTTATGTTCTTATTCCTTGTTCTTAGCTTAGAGTTTTGATTTCATAGATAGTTCTATATCATTTTTGCCATCAAATATTTTTGCATTTCCCTAACTCATTGTTTTAACTATATTCATCTAAATCATGCATTCATGGATCCCTTAATTAACAAAAGGGCTTAAAATTATCATCATAATTCATGACAAGATAGGATCCAGTAAGAACATGCATTAATCTTCAGATTTCTTTTAATTAAAGCTGGAGCAGTGGAAGCTGTGTCACCCTCCTCGGTGGTCCACAAGTGACAATAATTAGGCAAAAGCTGAACTAGTAGTTGCGAGGTTGAAGATTTTCTAGTATATCTCTTTTCTTTTCTTTTTTTGTTTGGTTTTTAAAAGGTACTTTTAAATAAAGATTCTGTTAAGTTTCTTATTTTTTGTTAGCTTTCTAACCTTCATGGATTAGAATTGCATAATAATTTTAATTGAAGGTCAAATTTGCTAAATCGAATAAATATAAGGACTAAAAATGAAATTAAGCAATAACTCAAGGACCATATTTTTTCTATTATAAAATAATCTTTCATTTTGAAAGGAAAAATGGTCAAATTTGTCCATCTACTTAGCAAAAAGGATCGATTGTCCCCTTTGTTATATTATTCATACAAAAATACCTCTGTTATTACTAAAATGGTTTAAATATACCTTTCACCCATTAGGATTGTCCAAGTTGGACACTCAATCCCACGTAATACTGATATTTTGATTGGATGAATGCCACGTGGCAAGCCACCTCAACACCCAAACTCATTTTACCGCTCCCCTCTACTTTTTCTTCCACCACGTGGCATGGCACTGAGACTACTACAAATGCCTACAAACTGAGGGATCAGGGTCGATCAAGGAAATCTAGGTGAAATCGACCTTGTTCCTTGATTTTCTCATTTTTATATAATTTATATTTATTTTTTATTAAATCGACCTATCCCTCGTTATTTTTGCCTTTTGCGCAAATAATTTTTATCGGGATAAAATTAGATAAATTGACGAACAGAGTCAAATATTATAAAAATAATTAAAAATTATTTTGCGAACCCGACGTTGTCCATCATTTTATATTAATTAATTTATTTTTTAACAAATAAATATAATAATATAGAAATAAATTTATATTTAATTTAATTGAAAAATCCGACGGACAAGGTCATTATGTCCATTGAGTTCTTGGTCAAGATTGAGTCAACACATTTAATAGAAAAATTGACGTATTACCCGGTCCTGTCCGTTAGTTTTTTCCAATTAAATTGACCCAAACAATTTTTCTTCTCCCATTTCTCTTTCTCTCTTCTCCTTTATCTGGCGATTCCCAACTCTAAACCCCCACCGGTGTAACCTCCTCACCACCATCGTCCACCTAGAGCCTCCAGGCCACCGCTTTCCTCCATCATCACCCAGGGCTTACTATTTCGACCAAAAAATTTAAGGTTTGGGTTATAAAAAATTTCAATTACATTGTTATTGTTAGATTTTAGATTAAATATTAATGTATTAGTTAATTTAGGTTAGTTTTATCCATTAATTTAGTGCTTTAAACTTGAATCTTAATATACTTAATGTTAATTTAGTCAATGTTAATGTAGTTGATGTGAATGAACTTGAATTTATGATGATATTAGGTTGAATTTATGATGATTTGAGGTTGAATTTGTGATGATTTAGGTAGAATATGATTTTAGGTTGAATTTGTGATGATTTTAGTTTGAATTTGTATAAACTTGATGACTTTAATTTGTATGAACTTGATGACTTGGCAAATCACTTTTGTGATTATTTTACCTTGAATTTGTATAAATTTGATAATTTTAGGTTGAATTCATTGTTAGCAAAAAAATATGTAATAATGCCTTTTTTATTTATTAAAATAATTGTACATATTTGATATTCATTGTCAATACTCAATATACTGTGTCAGTTAATTTGAAATTTGTAAATTTAGTTTAATTTAGGTTCTTAATATCATTAAGTTGTTAATTTAGGTTCTTGATATTGTTAAGTAGTTAATTTAGGTTCTTAATATTGTTAAGTTGTTGATATTATTTTAATAATGGAAATTTGTATATTTAGATAAATAATTTAATAATTCAAATTTAATAATAATGATTTTGGAGGGTGTGGTTCAATTAATTACAATTGACCATTACATATTCAATTTTTTTTAATTATATCTAATTTTAGTAATTAATTATTCAATTTCTATTATTTAATAATAAAATTTAATTGATTAACCATTAAATAATAAATTTAATCATCAATATAAATTAATTAATCTGAATTTACATATAATCTAATTTATAGATGAATATCTATATTTTTGTATATGAATCATCATTTGTAGATGTATGATAGAACTAATGACACTCGTAGGGCTTGAGAGATGAATTTATTGAAGGTATTAGAGGATTTATGACTCATGCAATGTCACTTTATCCTTTTTAATGTCAAGAGTTGATTAGGTGTCCTTGTGAGTGATGCAATTGCATGAAATTTTTTAAATCAGAAAGAGTTAGGGTTCATATCTATCGTAATGAGTTTAAGCCTACATATTTTGTATGGACTGATCATGGAGAGATCGATGGAGTGAATGATATATTTTATAATTTGGCCATGGATGAAAATAGTAGGTCTTCACATAAAAATAGTGTTCAACATGATAGGGCGTATGAAATGGACAATGATGCTTTTGAGATACAGTACAAGATGAAACCCAAACATTATTTTGAGGAAACTCCCAATGAAGAAGCAATGCGCTTCTATCAATAATTAGAAGAGCCTAGTCATCCACTATATGTGCGGAGTACGCATACTGCGTTGTCTGTTGCGGTTAGACTAATCAATATCAAATCAGATCAGAGTGTTCCTCAAGCTGCAATGAACTTTATGGTTGGTCTTTGTCATGACCCGATTTCTCAGGTCATGATGGCACCTACAACCCCCCAGTAGGGAAACCAATACCCGTAGCCCAGAACGGTTAGTAGTGGGCTACTACTTAACCAATACGCACAATAAGAAGAAATAAGTGGAAGCAAAATATGAAGATAGAACAACGCAAAAGCAACAACCTAAATATATATATATATATATATATACGAAAGGAAACTACACCAATCCCAAGACTTGGTATTGATAGTACAGGAGATTCTAAATAGAATAGAAGTGCTAGAAGAAATAAAATAGTAAGTACAACTGTCTCCAAATATACAAAGAGTAACAGTGCCAGAAGATGAGTGTGGTCAAGCCCCGGTCAACAGGCGCTTACCTTAGTCTCGAATATCCAAAAGATGCACGAATCTTCACATAATCAACGACGAAAGATCACACTAATATTTGCACCAAAAGATGCAGAAGTGTAGTATGAGTTCCAATTGCTAAGCAAAGGGTACCCAGTAGGCATCATCATTCGACTGAGCGCATATAAGATATAAGAACAGTAATATAGCAAATAGCAAAGAAGCAGTCACTGAAGCAATAGAGAAAGCACAAGGAAACTAGCACGGAGAGAAGTCAACCAAAAATTTCAAGCATACAAGAATTTCAAGCATACAATGCTAGCACAGAAGATGTACATAACATAGAAACACAGGTGAAAGAAAGAAGAACGCACCTCAAAATCTTGCAACAACAATATATATAAAGAGAGAGTTTAGAAATATGGCAGTATACCGATAACCTCAAGTAAAAATGGAAAGAAGAAAAGCAAGCTAACATATTCAAGCTAAAAGCAATATACGAACAGAATCATGCTAAAACACCATTCCAGATAAGAGAAATAGATAACCACCTCCTAATTTCAAACATAGGGTGGAATAAACTATGCCACAATGCATCGAAAGCCACTACTCAGAACCTCAATAAAGGATAGAACTCCCTAGCTCACAACCGCTTAGAAGGCCACATAAATAGTGTCTCAAATCAATAAGGGATCCACTAATCCATCAATGATCAAAATATCTAACAATCGGAGCCTCAACCGGCTAGAACCCGCTAAATCACCAAATATCGAAGGCCATAACAAGCTCTATAATATGAGATAAGCAATAATATCTACCTATAGTCCCAATGGCCGCCCATACAATCGAGAAACACAATCAAGTGAAATCAAACCCTCCAGCAGCCCATACTATCGGAGCATACACTGAGAAAACAACAAACAAATGTGGTATCCGAATACAATATGCATGATGGTGTGATATGATGTAACCAAGTGTGATAGTAGTACTGTATGTTACCCCATCCGGTACCTAAAAGGCCCAATAAAGGCAGGATCCATGGAAGGAATTCTCCCGAGTACCTCAACTACACTGTACACCCCTCCTCAGGCACTCACGGCTCGTAGCACCTGGCCTGGTTGGCAAGGTCCATAGAGATCTACTCATAGACCACATAC
The DNA here is from genome assembly GCA_003996215.1 of Jaltomata sinuosa. Lineage (NCBI taxonomy): Eukaryota > Viridiplantae > Streptophyta > Magnoliopsida > Solanales > Solanaceae > Jaltomata > Jaltomata sinuosa. The sequence goes on from QJPP01007275.1 coordinate 763,940, forward strand.
TAAAATTGCGAATCTCAAAGTACAACCATCAGAGTGTATGCAGATCTAGATTAATAATCGGAATCTCGTAACACATGCCCGAAATCGAACCAGGTCTAAAATAGTAGTAGTGATCTCAACAACCCTTATAAAAGGTGCCAGGAGTGTATCCGGGTCTAAATCAGTAATCAAGTCTCAAAGTTCCTAAACAAGGTGCCCAACATGTATCCGGGTATAAATATGTAGAAAATCATGTCTAGCGCAATGACATAGCCGAGCCTAGTATCAGTATGAAAACCAGTGGTGAAATCATCAAAATATCCTCTTTACTCCAAGAGGTTTCATAAAAATCAGTACCAAAACTCTTTTATAATCATTTTACCGAAAATGGTCCCTCGGGGTCATGCAAGTTTAGAAAATTGTTTATAGTAGGCCCGAAGCCAAATCACTAGTAAAACATGCAGAAAATCCTTTGCATGAATAATATGCTCGCAAATAATAGATTCCCCCAACGGCTCACATACATTCCTACCGGCCCTGCACAACCACAATCAGCTCTACAACATAGATAACTAGCCTAAAGTAATATCACGATGTTCGAGACTCATGGACATTTCCCAATATCCCACCGTCTATGGTCCAGAGGCATATACATAGGCCACACGGGACCATAAGGGTAATATAACAATACCAATTCGAATACTACAATCAACGTACAAAATAAATGGACTGAAGAGACGGATAAGGTCTGGGGTACCAACCCAAAAATACTAATTAATGCAGTTATAGACTATATACACAGAGTCTAGTTAGGGAAAACCATAACCTACTTGTCGTCCGATGACTAGCTACGGGAACGGCGTCGTCCAAGCTCGAGCTACTCCAAGAAGCTCCAATTTGCAAAAACACTTTCAACATAATATAGGACTAACGATACCCATATTGCTATCATTATAGCCGAATCGAAATTCAGGTCAAAAGCAGGCCCACAGAGCCTACAGCCCAAAATCAAAAATGGAAAGAAGCACGATGACCACAACAAAACCAAGAGAACATGCTCCACAATTGAGCAAAATTTGGCCATGAAAAAGGTCTCAAAACAGCCCGCTCAAAAGTGGAATTAAAGAAGGATTTTCAAGAATAAAATCAGAATTTAAAGCAAGAACTACTTACCACGAAGAGATGGAACACGCCAAGGAAGTGAATTCTCCGAACTCACGAGCATGCAACCAAAAATAAGAAGCTTCTACAAGGAAAATTCCCCAAGCTTGAGAAACACAACAATGGAGGTTAAATCATGGGTAAGAGGCCTTTGGGGAAGAAGAAAGCTTACCAAATCGAAGAGGAAGCAAGACTAATCGATATAAAAAAGAATTCCCCAAAGCTTATATCAATTTTGAGCAGATTCTAGTGAGAGAAAAGGTTTTTAGAGAGGAAAGACATAGAAAGACTGGCTGAAAAAATGAAGATAGAGAATTTTATAGGCTTGGAAGCAGGCTAGCGCTATCGCGCTAAAAGAGCACAAACACGCTAAAGGGTGGATAGGCGCTTGGGCGCTATCGCGCTGGCCAGGCGCGATTGCGCGGAAGGCTGGGCGGCTGGCTAGCGCTATCGCATTTCCCGAGCACTATCGCGCTGAAGGCCACCAAAAGCCAAAAACCATCTGAGCTGAAAACTTCTACAGGGCATTCCGGGCACAATCAGAACCCGATACTCAAAAACCAAACATGCTATTAGAGTGGAAACAACATTCCAAACTCAACGGAATCGATAAAACTTCCATACGAGGTTGTTTTGGAAGAATGTTGACCCAAGTCAACACAAGCTAAAACCAACCGAACATCCAAAATGAGCCCGGCTCACCTGGGACTCAAACCAACCAACTACCTAATACAAACTCAGCATTCCAAAGCTAACAACACTGACAGAATTTCCATCCGAGACCGTCTTCTCCAAACATTAACCAAAGTCAACCAAACAAGCCCAACTAGCCTGAAAACACAGAACGATAGAGAATTCCAAACTGAAAAGCTCCTGCATCCCGACCAAAAATCCATTCTCTGGAGCTAATAGAACTGTCAGAATTCGATTTCGAGCATGATAGACAAGAATATTGACTGAAGTCAACAATTTCCTAAGTTAAAGTTCTAAAATTGGGAAACAGCCATAAAGACCAAACAAATGACTCGGGCAGCGAACTACCGGTCCCAGCAAGTCATAAATGACTTGAGGCCGCTATAGGCAAGCTCTAACAGTACAAAGAAGGTGAAAATGCGTAAATGACAAGAACGGTCACTACATCATCCACTACTAAAAAGGACTTTCATCCTCGGAAGTCAAGAAAGAAGGAAACAGTAGAGACTAAAGAACTGAGGATAAAAAGCCCGCACCACTCTCTCGGACAACCTGGGTAGCCTCCTCGATCGGATGGCACCCCATGGAACGAGACCAAGAAAAGAAAACAAGCCTTAACTCCTTACTAGACAAGATAGATTCAAACCTCCTCGATCGGACAACGCCCAACAAAACGAGACCAAGAAAAGAAAACAAGCCTTAACTCCTTACTAGCCAAGCTAGATTCCAACCTTAAACTCCAAACTCCAAAGATCTACCAACCCAGCTAAACCTCAAGTATCTCAACTGGAAAGTACCGAGACAACAGAAAAACCAAAGAATCAAGGCGATCAACACAGAGAACTCGAATTCTCGATTACCACAACCAAGCTCACCCATAAAGTCACCAACCAAAACTCTAACTCATGAACTAATAGATTCACAAACTCTTTAGACTGAACTAAACCCCTTTGCACCATAATCATGTAGTTTTACACAAGTCGAACACTCGAGGCACCCTTAAAACATTAACTGACCCATCAGAGATCTAGAGTTTCTACTACACTCAACCTAGAATTAGGTCACCTTTACACTCAGACTCTATCTAAGCTAAGCTCTAGTCTACTATCTGGTGACATCCAAAATACCAACCCGTAGAATATCTTCGAAAACTGGAGTAACCTATCCCGACTGACCATCAACCAATAAATGGATGCTTTTGCTAAGATCAATCGCAACACCTGAACCCATCTGAACCAACCATCAGAGCTCAACTGAAAATTACACACTAGGGTTAGAAAAGGCATGCATGAACACCTTGTGTCAACAATGAACCTCCCAACTGTAGAATGAAATGCTGAACCAGGGCAACCTGCCCAAAAGACCCAAACCAAAACCCAAACTTTTAAAGGAGTGTGGTAAGCCTATCACGAAGCCCGTAGCCATCAAATAAGCTTTAAGCTCTAGAACTACCGATGTTGCTCCACATACTCGAACACCATTTGGATATAGGATCACCTTACTAGCCTCACTTCTGAAAGAAGTCTGTTATGCCGCAAGTATCAAGTCAAAACACCCTGTAGGCAAAGGAAAAGATGTCTGGAACCTAAGGTTGCCATCTAGCTATGGAAAATTTTCATAAACCATCCCTTTGGCGCGAAACAACTGCTATACTGCATCTGTACACAACCAATAACTCCAAAGCATACAACATACAAAACTTTTGGTCCACACTGGCCGAGTCTAACCAATGCTGGAATCCCACACAATAGACCACCACTCGGAGAGTCCACTAAATCAAGCTTTTAACCCTCGGAATACAAAAGCGACCATCAAACTCAATGCACCATCAGAATCCAAAATAGCCCCACTAGTCTCAACTCGCCAATTTGATCACCTATAACACACCACCACTGATTTTATCCAATCGAACTAAAATGAACCTCGTACTGACAAGAACGTCGCTGAGATCTGGAATTTCCAGCCTAATCCACTGGTTAGCTAAGGATTGGATGTCCATGGCCAACAACCACTCCGAAACTGAAGTAAAGAAGCTAAGTTGCCCGCACCCACTGCCTACCAGCACAAGGATGCTGCAACCGAAGAGAAACTTCCATGAACCACCTGATGTCACCTGCTAGCCCACGATTATGAAATCCAACTCTAGCTGCCAATCAATGCCCCTGCCAAACCCATGAGTAGACCAATACGCTACCGAAGAACACTATAGAAATTGGAGCCAACTAAGCCCTAAATAACAAGTTGCCCAATCCGAAGATGCAACTGAAACTTGGGTCCCCCAAAGAATATAATAAGGGAACTGCAGTTGATGCAACAAGCTTCCAAAGGTGGTACTGAAAATGACCACTACCCCAATCTCATACTAGAAGGAAATCTAATCTCGAATCAAACGAAGGAAATGCCACTGCAATCTGTATTCGGTCGAAGCAAGACACCAACACACAGGCCAAAGCAACCCATCAATCGTCACCTCAGTCCACTACTATAACACATACATGCACACAAGGAGTCATTACCCTCTTTCGCAAACCAAACAAACCCTTTTCAAGGACACACTAAATTCCACAAACTCTTTCCCAGAAGACTCTGGAGCTGTTTCTTAGCTCCCACAACTCTTACTGGCAACACTTGATACGACGGAATGAGAGTAGGCCGAATGCCCAAATCAACCAAAATACTACGATCAACATTCAGCCGCGATGCTATAGTTAAAACTTAGCCACAAATCCGCAGTCAAACCTCAACCACCATGCTATAATCAAAACCTCGACCAGAATACTAATACCAACACTCATCCCAACTAGGACTGGGGAAAACAAATGAGAATATCTCAAACTGGGCTTGAAGCAGAAGAAAACAAGGGAAGCAACCCAAACTTGCTCGCCTCCTAAACCAACCAAACAAAGAGGGTCGACTCTAACCACCCGAGAAAAGCAAAACCAACCAATGCTTACTACCATAACCAAGGCGATGCGACTTAGGATAGAACCTCAATCTCCAGCACAAAACCACCAGTATCAAATCAAACCAACACAAGGACCCCTAGAAATGCTAGATAACAGCCTAGGCAACAACCATCTAGAGCCGCTAGAAAAAGGAGGACTCAACATGATAAGTCACATGAAATGGACAATGATGCTTTTGAGCTACAGTACAGGATGAAACCCAAGCATTATTTTGAGGAAACTCCCAATGAAGAAGCAATGCGCTTCTATAAATAATTAGAAGAGGCTAGTCATCTACTATATGTGCGGAGTACGCATACTGCGTTGTCTGTTGCGATTAGACTAATCAATATCAAATCAGATCAGAGTGTTTCTCAAGCTGCTATGGACTTTATGGTTGGTCTTTGTCACGACCCTATTCTCAGGTCATGATGGCACCTATAACCATCCAGTAGGCAAACCAATTCCCGTAGCCCAGAATGGTTAGTAATGGGCTACTACTTAACCAATATGCACAATAAATAGAAATAAGTGGAAGCAGAATATGAAGATAGAACAATGCGGAAGCAACAACATGAATATATATATATATATGAAAGGAAACTATACCAATTCCAAGACTTGGTATCGATTGTACATGAGCTTCTAAATAGAATACAAGTGCTAGAAGTAACAAAATAGTAAGTACAACTGTCTCTGAATATACAAAGAGTAACAGTGTCAGAAGAAGAGATGTGGTCAAGCCCTGGTCAACAGGCGCTCACCCTAGTCTCGAATATCCAAAAGTTGTACGATTGTCCACGCGATCAATGACAAAAGGTCACACTAATATTTGCACTAAAAGATGCAGAAGTATAGTATGAGCACTATTTGCTAAGCAATGAGTACCCAGTAGGCATCATCGACCGACTGAGCGCATATAATATATAAGAACAGTAATATAGCAATAGCAAAGAAGCAGTCACTAAAGCAATAGAGAAAGCATAAGAAAACTAGCACAGAGAGAATTCAACCAAGAATTTCAAGCATACAATGCTAGCACAAAAGATGTACATAACATAGAAACACATGTGAAAGAAAGAAGAACGCACCTGAAAATCTTGCAACAACAGTATATATAAAGAGAGAGTTTAGAAAATGGCAGTATACCGATAACCTCAAGTAAAAATGGAAAGAAGGAAAACAAGCTAAGATATTCAATCTAAAATTAATATACGAACAGAATCATGCTAAAACACCATTCCAGATAAGAGAAATAGATAACCACCTCCTAATTTCAAACATAGGGTGGAATAAACTATGCCACAATGCATCGAAAGCCACTACTCAGAACCTCAATAAAGGATAGAACTCCCTAGCTCACAACCGCTTAGAAGGCCACATAAATAGTGTCTCAAATCAATAAGGGATCCACTAATCCATCAATGATCAAAATATCTAACAATCGGAGCCTCAACCGGCTAGAACCCGCTAAATCACCAAATATCGAAGGCCATAACAAGCTCTATAATATGAGATAAGCAATAATATCTACCTATAGTCCCAATGGCCGCCCATACAATCGAGAAACACAATCAAGTGAAATCAAACCCTCCAGCAGCCCATACTATCGGAGCATACACTGAGAAAACAATAAACAAATGTGGTATCCGAATACAATATGCATGATGGTGTGATATGATGTAACCAAGTGTGATAGTAGTACTGTATGTTACCCCATCCGGTACCTAAAAGGCCCAATAAAGGCAGGATCCATGGAAGGAATTCTCCCGAGTACCTCAACTACACCGTACACCCCTCCTCAGGCACTCACGGCTCGTAGCACCTGGCCTGGTTGGCAAGGTCCATAGAGATCTACTCATAGACCACATACTAAAATTGCGAATTTCAAAGTACAACCATCAGAGTGTATGCAGATCTAGATTAATAATCGGAATCTCGTAACACATGCCCGAAATCGAACCAGGTCTAAAATAGTAGTAGTGATCTCAACAACCCTTATAAAAGGTGCCAGGAGTGTATCCGGGTCTAAATCAGTAATCAAGTCTCAAAGTTCCTAAACAAGGTGCCCAGCATGTATCCGGGTATAAATATGTAGAAAATCATGTCTAGCGCAATGACATAGCCGAGCCTAGTATCAGTATGAAAACCAGTGGTGAAATCATCAAAATATCCTCTTTACTCCAAGAGGTTTCATAAAAATCAGTACCAAAACTCTTTTATAATCATTTTACCGAAAATGGTCCCTCGGGGTCATGCAAGTTTAGAAAATTGTTTATAGTAGGCCCGAAGCCAAATCACTAGTAAAACATGCAGAAAATCCTTTGCATGAATAATATGCTCGCAAATAATAGATTCCCCCAACGGCTCACAAATATTCCTACCGGTCCTGCACAGATATAACTAGCTTTACAACATAGATAACTAGCCTAAAGTAATATCACGATGTTCGGGACTCGTGGACATTTCCAAATATCCCACCATCTATGGTCCGCAGGTATATACAAAGGCCATACGGGGCCACAAGGGTAATATAATAATACTACTTTGAATACTACAATCAACATATGAAATAAATGGACCGAAGAGACGGATGAGGTCTGCGGTACCAACCTAAAACAACCAATCCAAGAATACTAATTAATGCAGTTATAGCCTATACACACAGAGTCTAGTTAGGGAAAACCATAACCTACCTGTCGTCCGATGACTAGCTGCAGGAACGTCGTCGTCCAAGCTCGAGCTGCTCCAAGAAACTCCAATTCGCAAAAATACTATCAACATAATATTCTACGCATCAAAATAAAACTAACAAATACCCATATTGCTATCATTATAGTCGGGTCAAAACCAGGCCCACGGGGCCTACAACCCAAAATCAAAAATGGAAAGAAGCAAGATGACCACAACAAATCCAAGAGAACATGCTCTACAATTGAGACAAATTTGGCCATGAAAAAGGTCTCAAAACAGCCCGCTCAAGAGTGGAATTAAAGAAGGATTTTCAAGAATAAAATCAAAATTTAAAGTAAGAACTACTTACCACAAAGAGATGAAACATGCCAAGGAAGTTAATTCTCCGAACCCACGAGCATGCAACCAAAAACGAGCAGTTCTACAAGGAAAATTCCCCAAGCTTGAGAAACACAACAATGGAGGTTAAATCATGGGGAAAAAGCCTTTGGGGAAGAAGAAAGCTTACCAAATCAAAGAGGGAGCAAGACTAATCGATATAATGAAGAATTCCCCAAAGCTTATATCAATTTGGAGCAGATTCTAGTGAGAGAAATGGCTTTTAGAGAGGAGAGACATTGAAAGAATGGCTAGAAAAAAGAAGATAGAGAATTTTATAGGCCTGGGCGCAGGCCAGCGCTATCGCGCTAAAAGAGCACAATTCCGCTGAAGGGTGGCCAGGCTCTATCGCGCTGGCCAGGTGCGATCGAGCTGAAGGTTGGGTGGCTGGCTAACGCTATCGCACTGCCCGAGTGCTATCGCGTTGCCCGGGCGCTATCGCACTGAAGGCTACCAGAAGCAGAAAACCAGTTGAGCTGAAAATTTCTACGGGGCTATTAGATTAGAAACGATCGGAACCCGATACTCAAAAACCAAACATGCTATTAGAGTAGAAACGACGTTCCGGACTCAATGAAATTGACAAAACTACCATACGAGGTTGTTTCAAAGGAATGTTGACCCAAGTCAACACTAGCTAAAACCAACCGAACATCCAAAATGAGGTCGGCTCGCTCGGGACTCGAACCAACCAACAACCTATCATAAACTCCGCGTTCCGGAGCTAACAGCACTGACAGAATTTCCATCTGAGGCCGTCTTCTTTGAATATTTACCAAAGTCAACCAAACAAGCCCAACAGGCCTGAAAACATAGAACGAGAAGAATTCCAAGTTGAAAAGCTCCCAAATCTCGACCAAAGGTCCACTTAGAACAAAGTCCACGCTCCGGAGCTAATGAAACTATCAGAATTTAATTCCGAGCATGATAGCCAATAATGTTGACTGAAGTCAACGATTTCCTAAGTTAAAGTTCTAAAATTGGGAAACAGCCATAAAGACCAAACAAACGGCTCGGGCACCGAACTATCGGTCCTAACAAGCCATAAATGACTTGAGGCAGCTACAAGCAAGCTCTAATAGTAAAAAGAAGGTGAAAATGCATAAAGGACTAGAAGGTTCATTACATCATCCCTACTAAAAAGGACTTTCATCTTCGGAAGTCAAGAAAGAAGGAAACAATAGAGACTAAAGAATTGTGGATACAAAGCCTGCACCACTCTCTCGGATAACCCAGGTAGCCACCTCGACGGAACGACACCAAATAGAACGAGACTAAGAAAATAAAACAAGCCTTAACTCCTTACTAGCCAAGCTAGATTCCAACCTCCTCGACCGGACGACGTCCAACGGAATGAGACCAAGAAAAGAAAACAAGCCTTAACTCCTTAGTAGCCAAGCTAGATTCCAACCTTTAACTCCAAACTCCAAAGATCTACCAACCAAACTGAACCTCAAGAATCTCAACTAGAAAGCACCGACACAATACCAAAACCATATAACCAAGGCTATCAACACACAGAACTCGAATTCTCGATTACCACAACCAAGCTCACCCATAAAGTCACCAACCAAAACTCTAACTCATGAACTCATAGATTCGCAAACTCTTTAGACTGAACTGAACCCCTTTGCCCCGTAATCATGCAGCTTCACATAAGTCGAACAATCGAGGCACCCTCGAAACATCAACTGACCCACTAGAGATCCGCAGTTCCCGCTACACTCAACCTCGAATGAGGTCACCTTTACACTCAGACTCTATCTAAGTTAAGATCTAGTCTACTATCCGGTGACATCCAAAATACCAACCCATTGCACATCTTCAAAAACTGGAGTAACCTATCCTGACTGACCATCAACCAACAAACGGATGCTTTTGCTAAGTTCATTCACAACACCTAAACCCATCCAAACCAACCATCAGCGCTCAACTGAAAATCACACACCAGGGTTAGAAAAGGCATGAATGAACATCTTGTGTCAACAGAGAACCTCCCAATTGTAGAATGAAATGTTGAATCGTGCCAAGCCCGAATTGACTAAAAGCGAATGAACCAGGGCAACCTGCCCAAAAGACCCAAACCACAACCCAAACTTTGCAAGGAGTGTGGTAAGCCTATTACGAAGCCCGTAGCCATCAAATAATCTTCAAGCTCTAGAAGTGCCACTGCTGCTCCATATACTTGAACACCATTTGGATTTAGGATCACCTTACTAGCCTCACTTCTGAAAGCATTTTGTCATGCCGCAAGTATCAAGTCAAAACACCCTGTGGGCAAAGAAAAATATGTCTGGAACCCAAGGTCGCCATCTAGCTATGGAAAATTTGCATAAACCTTCAACGCATCCCTTTGGCTCGAAACAACCGCTCTACTGCATCTGTACACAAAGCATATAACATACCAAACTTCTGGTCCACACTGGCCGAGTCTAACCAATACTGGAATTCCACACAATAGACCACCACTCAGAGAGTCCACCAAATCAAGCTTTTAACCCTTGGAATACAAAGACGACCATCAAACTCAATGCACCATCAGAATCCAAAATAGCCTCACTATTCTCAACCCGCCAACCTGATCACATATAACACACTACCACTGATTCTGTCCAATCAAAGTAAAATGAACCTCGTACTGACAAGAACACCGCTGAGATCTAGAATGTTCATCCTAATCCAATGGTTAGCCAAGGATTGGATGTCCAAGGCCAACAGCCACTCTGAAATTGAAGTAAAGAAGCTAAGTTGCCCGCACCCACTGTCTACTGACACAAAGATACTGAAACCAAAGAGAAACTTCCATGAACCACACGATGTCACCTGCTAGCCCACGATTCTAAAATCCAACTCTAGGTGCCAATAAATGCCTCTGTCGAACCCATAAGTAGACCCATACGCTACCGAAGAACATTATAGAAATTAGAGCCAACTAGGCCCTAAATAACAAGTTGCCCAATCCGAAGATGCTACTAAAACTTGGGTCCCCCAAAGAATATAACAAGGGAACCGCAGTTGATGCAACAAGACTCCAAAGTTGGTACTGAAAATGGCCACTACCCCGATCTCATACTAAGAGGAAATCTGACCTCGAATCAATCGAAGGAAATGCCTTTTCAATCTGTATTCGGTCGAAGCAAGACACTAATACACAGGCCAAAGCAACCCCTCAGTCGTCACCTCGGCCTGGTACTAGAACACATACATGCACACAAGGAGTCATCACCCTCCTTCGCAAACAAAATGAAACCCTTTTCAAGGACATACTGAATTCCACAAACTCTTTCCCAGAAGACTCTAGAGTTGTTCCTTATCTCCCACAACTCTTACTGGAAACACTTGATATGATGGAACGAGAGTAGGTCAAATGCCCAACTCAACCAAAATATTACGATCAACACTCAGCCGCGATGCTATAGTCTAAACTTAGCAATAAATCCACAATCAAACCTCAACCACCATGCTACAATCAAAAGCTCGACCAGAATACTAAGACCAACACTCATCCCAACTGGGACTGGGGAAAACAAATGAGAACATCTCAAACCAGGCTTGAAGCAGAAGAAAACAAGGGAAGCAACCCTAACCTGCTCGCCTCCTAAACCAACCAAACAAAGAGGGTCGATTCTAACCATCCGAGAAAATCAAAACCAACCAATGCTTACTAGCATAACCAAGGTGACGCAACTTAGGACAGAACCTTAATCTCCAGTATAAAGCCACCGGTATCATATCAAACCAACACAAAGACCCCTAGCAATGCTAGATAATAGCCTAGGCAATAACTATCTAGATCCGCTAGAAAAAGGAGGACTTAACCCAAGTCTAGAACCACAACCAAATTGGAAACGTGGCTAACAAGACCTACCCACGAGCTACAACTCGGGGTAATTACCTCTCAGGGACCACTCACCCTATCCACTACTAAAGGATAAACCCATCGAGAAAATACTCACATACACACTACAACACAAGTAGTAAAATAACTAAATACGGAAAACAGGTAGGCATATAAGCAAATACACGAAAAGAGATAGATTCAAAAAGCAAGAAATGCCAGCACTGGCTGAAGGTAATAAAAACTGTTCCTGGAGCAACGGTATTGGGAACCTCAACCTCTGTCCCACCAAGAGGGGCATTGGACTGACAATGTCTATCACTGGACTGAGTAACTGATGTTGAAGGCTCGACCGTCTCTCGCCAGGGATAATATCTGGAATAACCAATCACTCCATAACTATAACAACCTAAAAAAACCCTTCTTTGTCGCACGATGCCGATTGACTCTCAACGAATACATGAACTACCTGTCTGAGAGCTACCTCTAACTATCTGGGTACCACCCCTACTACCCTTCACTCTACCTCTAACTAGTGGCATAGGAGCCCTATGAGATAACACCTGCTGACTGGAAGGTGTGATCATGGGGCAATCCGTAACAAAGTGCCCATGCTCACCGTACTTAAAACAAATTCCACTGAATGAAGTCGGTCGGGAATCCCTCCCTTAGCCTGACCAGCCACCACGACCTATACGCCCTGAATACAAATCATGGGAACCCCGACCTACACTATGTCTACACTGCTCAGCAGGCTCTGCACAACCACTCTCTGGAACCTGTGGAGCAACTGAAACTGGTCTATTAGATAAGAAGCAATGGAACTGATCCCTAGCAGATGATCCCTTACCTCGAGTCTGAGAACCTCGAAAACTATCCTGACAATGGCGCCTCACAGCACTACCTCCATAAGCCTCATGACACAAACCCTCTATAGCCCAAGCATGATCAACTACCAGAAGGAAGGTAGTCCCAACTATAACTAAGTGTTCGGTCGCCAAACGGAGAGGTGAAATCAATCCTCCAACAAAGCTCTGAACTCTCCCAAACTCTGAAGGCACAATCCTCGCAGTACGCCTAACCATATTGTGAAACCTTGCCTCATACTCCAATATCGTCATACAACCGTGCAGCAAAACTAGAAGCTCAACCCTAACTGAAGCACCGCTTGAAGAACTGGGTACTGCCCTAACCTGGGGTACTGAAACACCCACGGAGGACTCTAAGTCCTAACCACGGTATCCTGATGAACTGGGGTAGCATGAAACCCTACCGGAGGCTCAAAGTACCCTAACATGCAGAAAATCCTTTGCATGAATAATATACTCGCAAACAATAGATTAGCTCAATGGCTCACAAACATTCATACCGTCCCTGCACAGGCACAATCAGCTCTACAACACAGATAACTAGCCTAAAGTAATATCACGATATTTGGAAATTGCAAACATTCCCAAATATCCCACTATCTATGGTCCAGAGGCATATACAAAGGCCACACAGGGCCACAAGGTTAATATAACAATACTACTTCGAATACTACAATCAACATACGAAATAAATGAACCAAAGAGACGGATGAGGTCTAGGGTACCAGCCTAAAACAACCAACCCAAGGATACTAATTAATGCAATTATAATCTATATACGTAGGTCTAGGTAGGGAAAACCATAACCTACCTGTCATCCAACAACTAGCTGCGGGAACAGTGTCATCCAAGCTCGAGCTGCTCCGAGAAGCTCCAATTCACAAAAACACTATCAACACAATATTCTACGCATCAAAATAGGACTAACGATACCCATATTGCTATCATTATAGCCGTGTTTAAATTCGGGTCAAGCGCAGGCCTGCAAGGCCCACAACCCAAAATCAGAAATGGAAAGAAGCACGATGACTACAATAAAACCAAGAGAACATGCTACACAATTGAACAAAATTTGGCCATGCAAAAGGGCTCAAAACAGCCCGCTCAAGAGTGGAATTAAAGAAGGATTTTCAAGAATAAAACCGGAACTTAAAGCAAGAACAACTTACCACGGAGAGATGGAACACACCAAGAAAGTGAATTCTCCGAACCCACGAGCATGCAACCAAAAATGAGCAGCTTCTACAAAAAAAAAATCCCCAAGCTTGAGAAACACAACAATGGAGAATACTTTGGGGAAGAAGAAAGCTTACCAAATCAAAGAGGGAGCAAGACTAATCGGTATATTGAAGAATTCCCCAATGCTTATATTAATTTAGAGCAGATTCTAGTAAGAGAAATGGTTTTTAGAGAGGAGAGACATTAAAAGAATGGCTGGAAAAATGAAGAAAGAGAATTTTATAGGCTTGGGCGCAGGCCAGAGCTATCGCGCTAAAGGGGCGCAATTGCGCTGAAGGGTGGCCAGGCGCTTGGGCGATATCGAGCTGGACGGGCGCGATCGCGCTGAAGGCTGGGCGGCTGGCTAGCGCTATCACGTTGCCCGGGTGCTATCGCGCTGCCCGGGTGCTATCGCGCTGAAGGCCACCAGAAGGTGAAAACCAGCTGAGCTGAAAACTTCTATGGGGTATTTCGAGCACAATTTGTACCCGATACTCAAAAACCAAACAAACATGCTATTAGAGTGGAAATGACGTTCTGTACTCAACAGAGTTGATGAAACTTCCATACGAGGTCATTTCGGAGGAATGTTGACCCAAGTCAATACTAGTTAAAACCAACCGAACATCCAAAATGAGCTCCGCTCACCCGGGACCCGAACCAACCAACTACCTAACACAAACTTAGCATTTCAGAGCTAACAGCACTGACAAAATTTCCATCGGAGGCCGTCTTCTCCAAATATTGACCAAAGTCAACCAAACAAGCCTGAAAACAAAGAACGAGAGAGAATTCCAAGCTGAAAAGCTCCTGAATCCCGATCAAAGGTCCACCTAGACCAAAGTCCACGCTTCGGAGCTAACAGAACTGTCAGAATTTGATTCCAAGCATGATATCTAAGAATGTTGACTTACCGATCCCAGCAAGCCATAAATGAGTTGAGGCCGCTACAGACAATCTCTAATAGTACAAATAAGACAAAAATGCGTAAATAACCGAAAGGATCATTGCAGTCTTTTGGGGGAACTAGTTAACCCGGGTTGAACATACCTAATAATTTCTATCAGGCAAAGAAATTGATTTTCAAGTTAAGATTTTCATATGATAGAATTCATTGTTGTGAAAATGGTTGCATGTTGTTCTATAAGAATGATGGTCATCTTGAAAATTATATGTGTTGTGGATATGCTCGTTTTAAGCAGACTGTCACATACTATTTATCACAATAAGACACAACTTTGGGACTCAAAATAATTATTTTAAAAATTTAGAGTCTAATTTTAGGAATATCAAAAAATCTATTAATTAAAGAAAATTAGTCCCCATAATCAATTAGATTCTAGGTAAGGGTTCAAATTATTCTGAAGGGAAGAGATTAGGCATTCTTCAGAATCCACAACTGTGGGTTCCGGCTGAATATATTTTTTCACTTGAAGAGGAGGTAAAAAACGTTATTTCACAAGTAAAATTAGCATAAAATATGCATAGAAAGTAAAGTAAAGTATTAATATGAAAAACGACCAAATATTTTTCTATCATTAATAATAAGCACAAATAATGAATTTAGAAATATCTTCAAATTTCTTTTGAATGTCTTCTACAGAAAGCAACTCCAAGTACCTGTAAAGTCACTTAGTAAAAGTATTAATAATGAACAAATATTAATTGAAATAAATTAAAATAATAATAACTAAAAGTAAAAATTCGACTTATGAACAAGCAGGGGCGGAGCTACAATATAATTGAGAGGTTCGGGCGAACCCAATGTCTTTTGCGTAGACTCTGTATTTGTATTAGAAAATATAGTAAATTATACATGTATTTTAAAATGCAAACTCCCTTACAACAAACAACATCTGGTTCAATGGTGCAAAGCGGGCGTGCAGAAGGCTCTGCTCCCCTGTGAGCTAGGTTCGAATCTAGCTAGCAGGAGTCTTCTTTCGGTTTTCAGCTTTAGTGCTCTCTTTTAATTTTTAAAGAAAATATTTACTATAAAATAGATTGCGTGAAGAAAAGATCTTCACAATTTACTCTAAAAAGGAAATTGCATATTTTTTAAATCTTTATTTAGAAAATAAAATAAATTAATAAGTTAAAAAATGAAAAGATAGATCTGTTGTCTAACTCTAAAATAAAAAAGATTTGGCTATTAGTTTCTTCAAATCACAAACCCTCAAGGAGAAGTTAGGGTTCTAGTTTGCCTGCTACTCAACATTTTTAAACGAGAGTCCATATGATCACGAATTTTTAAGCCTCAAACTCATTCAATACCTCTCCTAGCATCAAACAATGACAAAGTGTTGGCCGATTTGAATCTTCAATCTGATCCTGCTGACAGAAAATAAATTTCAGAATTTTCTCCTGATATACATGATCGAGTGAGGAGATATTACATACAAAAGAGACCGGGAGGATATAGAAAAAAAGTAAGTGATTCCTTTACAACAAAAGATTTTCGAAGTTGGAACAAAGGTTTAAGGCTTAAAAAGCACATGTTCTTTTTAAAAAAACAACAACAACAACAACATACCCAGTGTATTCCCACAGCGTGGGGTCTGGGGAGGGTAGAGTGTACGCAGACCATACCACTACCTCAGAGGTGAGGTAGAGAGGCTGTTTCCGATAGACCCCCGGCTCAAGACAAAATAGTCAAAAAATATGCTAAAAAGGACGTAACAATGATACAGGATAAAAAACAAGATAAAACTACAAGAGACGATAGGAAAAAATATGTAGTAACAAACAAATATTGAATATCGATACTTATTCGTTAGTTTGTAGGTTATTATATATTAGTTTGAAGTTGTTGTCTCTGTCTTAGTATTCACAACACCCAGACCTCAAATTCTGGCTCCGCCTCTGTGTATATGGGAGACCTTGAAAATAGACGAAAATTTCTTCATCGGCCATTTGAATTGATACTTGATATAAAATAATTAAACTTAGAAATAAAATCAATCTTTTATTATGGGGAGGCCTCAAAAACAAACAGAGAGTCTTTTTCATTGGCCATTTTTGTGTAGCATTCGTTCATATCACCAAGAAGTAAAGATATGGAAAATATCACTAAAATATAATTCAAGACAATTTAGGTGAAAGGTAGTAGTAAAAGATAAAAATAAAAAATTACTTTGCAGGCACAAAATCAACATAAAACGTCAAAATAGTGTGAAAACACATAAAAATTAGTCAAAATAAATCAAGAGCAGCAACTGAGTATGAACAAACAAAGCAGTAACAGAAAAAACAAGATAAAATCAGTGAGCAAGAGTGTCGAAGTTAAAGCTCCGGAGAGAATCAATGGGCAGTCACTTCATCAAAAGCAAAAGAAACTCGTCGGAGTTTAAATCTCTGGCCAAATCTGAAAATAAAAGCAACACAGTTCATGTATAAATGAAAACAAGTAAGAAATACCAAAAATCGGATGAGGGAAAAAGGAGAGGAGCTGTGGTGGTGGACAAATCTGGTGGCTGCTCGTGGTTGTTGGAGCTTGCTGTTTTGCTGGTTTGGTTGTTGTTGAGCTACTGGTTTAAGGAATGGCAATGGAGCAAGTGCGGGGTGGAGTGAGTTTTAGGCTATGCGGATGCGGTGTGAGATTAGGATTATGCGATATAATTTAAAATATTTTTTTAAAAAAATAATACGAGACGGAGCAAATTGCGGGTCTCTGCGAGTTTAAACAAAATAAATACTAAAAAAATTAAGTTTCGACATTGTACTTCCTTAGGCAGTCAAAGGCATTAAAAATTAAAATCTAATCTAAAATTATTTATTTAGAAGTGACTAATATGTTCTTATAAAATATTCCTTTATCATGTTCATAAGTTTAATATTATTTAACGTTAAGTTACATGTTCTTGTAATTATGTTTTATTATTTTTAATTAGATTTTAGTTAATAATTACCATGCGTATAAGTAAATTCTAACCATGCGTCTTCTATTATACTTCATTAATTTATTTTCCATCCAGCTTTGAACAAATTAAGAATGATGATGCAGACTCTGTTTCTAATAAATCTGTTTCTAATAACTTAAATTAAGAAAAGAATCTATTAGTAGTAGAATATTCACAATTATAGAATATTCACAATTGTAGCATTCAATCAAGAGTGATGCTCCATTTTCTTCCTCTCCATTTTCCCCAAATTCTTACTTGGATTGATGACACATGGCATGTTAAATTTAATGGCTTAGATTTAATTGATCAAAATAAGTCCTTAACCATAGTTTACATATTTAGTTCAAAAAATTATTGCAATCCCATAATTTAGCAACATATATATTATCTTGTCTATAAATATAGTAAAAAAAAAAATCTCTCTTCCTACTTTTTTTCCTGTTAATTTGTAATATCAATATTTTCATATTAAATTTTTCAAAAGTCGAGAGTTACTTTGTAAATTTTTTGAATGAAACTGCCCTACCTTAAAGTTCAAGAATACCTCATTTATTAAAAAATAAAAGAATGAAGATAATTAACTAACAAAACTAGATATATATCTAAAAAAATTGTAGAAATTTTGAACGAAATTGCAATTGGAAGCACTTAACGAGTAGATCGATTAAATAATAGGTTATTAATTAAAAAATAATTGAAGGATAGATCCTGCAAAAAAAGTAGAAAGAGAGATTTCTTTTATTATATTTATGGACAAAGTACTACATATGTCACAATTTTTGAAATTAAATATATAAGATATTTATTATCTAAATCATGGTTAGGCACTTATTTTGATTAATTAAATCTTAACTATTAAATTTAACGTATGCCATGTGTCCTCAATCCAAGTAAAAACTTGAAGGAAATGGAGAGAAATGAAATGGAGAGGAGCCAAATCCCAACTCCTCCACTTTTAACTTCAAGGTTTCAAATAACTCCAGTTACTTCCAATCATTTGGTATGCTTCAAATATACTTCATTAGTTGATAAAATTTATTTACATTTTTTGTTTTGCAAAGACAAAAATAAGTAAAAAATTATGTGGGGGCAGAGCGGGTCTATGCGAAGTGGGTTAAAAATAGATTTTTTTATTATGAGGGGCGGGGTGAGGTGAGTTGGAATCTTTGCGGTTTTGCATGGATTTGCCCCGCAACCGCCCTATCCCACCTTATTGTCATCCCTAGTTGGTTTGCTGGTGGTCGGAGTTGTTGATAGCAACGGTGAGGAGAGGAAATAGAGGGTGGAGTTCATGGCTGGTTTTTGGTTTTTATGGTTCACCGTAGATGACACCAGTTTGACTATTGTTCGCCGATAGTGAAAAAAGAGAAAGGAGGAGTAACATACAGATAATAGGGCTAACAATGGGGTTTTGTGGGTTCAGTGCTTTTTCAGAGCCGAAAGGAAAGAGAAACAGATCGAGCAGCGGTGGCGGCTGGGAGGAGAAGAGGGAGAGAAGAGGAGTTATGGTGGCTGAAGTTTTGTTAATTTTGTGGTTTCACCGAAGATGGCGTGGTTTCGTGGTTCTAATTTCACCGGAGTTAAACAGAGAGAAGAAAGGAGAGGTTGTGGTGGTTAGTTCGTGGTTTCTCCGATTCACCGAAGCTTGAGGCTCCTTACTGGAGCAATGGAGGAGACAAAGATGGGAAGGGAAATAGTAGCCTGATGCCGACTGGTAGTGGAGCATTTGGTGCTTTGCCGGAGCTCCGATGAGCCTCACCGATGAGCTCAAGCAGTGAAGGTGAGTTGAGAGGGGAAAAGGAAAAATGGGAGAGAGAAAAGAACTTTTGAATTTTTTGCCAAATTTGAAAAAATTTCACCACCAAAACAAATGTTAATAGATAAGATAAAACCACCTTGTATTCAAAACCATGTGACCAATACCATGGTCTACCTAAATTTATGTGCCTAGTATCATGGGCTACCTAAAATCACATGTCCAATATCATGGGCTATTTAATTTATCTGTGTTAAATGTTTTCTTCAATTTTTATGGATGAACAAACTGTGCTAAAAAATATAAAAAAGTATCTAATGGCTTATAAAAATATGATTTAAATAAAAGATAAATGATGATTTAATAAAATCGAAGCAATATTTATTTGTATGAAAAATGATTGTGACAAAAAATAGTGATGAACTAAATGATAATAAATTGATAAAAATCATAATATTTTCAGAATGATGATAATTATCAATAAATTATGTTAACATTGAAAAAGTGTGAAAAATTATATTTTATGATATTTAACAAATAGGAAGCCTGAAAGTATTAATTTTAAAAATATAAGACCAAAATTGGATATCAACACTACTCCTATTTGTTCGGAGATGATGAAAGAATCTTGGACAAAGACGTTGACGTGTAGCCAATTTTAGCTTGATGAAAAAAAGGATAATATGTGCTAAGAAAAATGCCAAACGTCGGTAGAACTTTGACAATACCCTTTGTTTGCTGGCAGAGTTGAATTATTTTTAAAAGAAAGATGATAAAAGTGGACGAAATAATCTAGGATGGAAAATAATCACGTACCTTCGATATTATTTCCAAATTACCCCAGTGTTGAACTGTGTAGCACCGGGGATGCAAGATTGTGTACCTGTCTCGTTAAAACATGGATGACCCAATTTGAATGTGATATATCACTTTCAACGAGGCGACAACCGAATATATTTTTGTAAGAGGTGAACAACTCAATTTGAAAGTAATATGCCACTTTGAATGAGGTGACAACCCAACATGTCTTATTGAAAGGTGGACAACCCAACATGAATTTATATGTCACTTTGAATGAGGTGACAACTTGTCAAGCCCCGAGTCTACACCCTGGACGTAAGACGATGCTTAGAGCCATAAGTGACCCCAAACTAACTCATGGTCTAGCATATACTAAAACAGTTTTGAATAATAAAGACTGAAAGAAAGCTAAACTGATATTTATAACTTTAATAAGTTGCTAAAAGTTCTGAGTTAGTATAAGTCTGAAAAGATAACTCAATCTGAAATAAGTTGAACTCTAACTTTATGTATGAAAGCCTCTACTACTGATGAGTTACTAGGACAAGCCCCCAGCTAACTCTAAATACTAGAAACTAAAGAAAAATAAAGAAAAGCATCATAAAATTTGTCCTCGAATGATGAGGACTCACCACTGGTAAGCTGAGTGACACTGGAGTATACTGGTCGCGATACTAAGACTGAGCGTCTTAACTTGCATCATGAGAAGATGCAGCACAAAGAATATGCGATCACTACTTTCAATGTACTGAGCATGCAGAATATGCAAGCAAAAATATAACTGAATGTGCTAAAATACTGATAAGCTATTCAAACTGTAAACTGGATCTGTTGTACAAAGGCCTAAACATAATCCTGCATAAAATCTGTAATGCCGGAACCTTCAGAAAGACATAATGAAAAGCATTAAACTGACTTAAGCGCCAAGTACAAAACTATTGAGTCTAATTTTGTGGGAGAATCTGTTAACTGACATAAACCACGCGAGCTAAATATGGAGTTCGATGTACACACCCCATCGAGAAGACCCAATATACCTTACCAGGATATAGAGGCATGACTGGCATGATCACTAATTTTGATGCCCAACTTAGAGGCTAAATAGACATACAGTGGTATGTAGGTATGTGACTTTGGATGACGCTTAACCCTAGTCCAACTTGATGCTAAGTACTTCTCCCAAAACTGAATACTGGTAGCTTATTTAAAATTTGAGGTTCTGAATATTGGTCAGAACTTAAACGATCTGAAAACATTTTTTTGAAAGGCTGTAGACTGAAAAACTGACTAAATTCTTTACTTAAACTGAATGCTACTAACTGGGCTACATTCTAAAGAAAAGCCAATTCATATGAAAATACTATAATTTCAAGCTAAATTCTTGACTTCTAAAATCATGGTAAAAATCTATGCAAGTTGTTGAAACTCAAGTAAAAGTCATTAAAACAAGATATAAATCATGTAATAAGCATGAGAACTAAATTTAATAGAAATCTGCATAGTAGGGTAAGAATCCTAATTTCATAAAATCATAAAGTCCATGTAGAATTTTTGAGTTTTGGGCATAAGGGCGAATTGAATCCTTACTGAATTTTCACATACCTGAATGTAGAAGAAATCTTGAACTAAGAATGGAGTTTGAAGCTTTGGAGAAGAAATCCCTAGCCTGGAGTCTGTGAGAGTTTCTTTTCTCTTTTTTGAAGCTTAATCAATGGAATAAGGGTGAAATATTTGAAGTGTGGCTAAAACCCCTCCAGAACCATGCTTAAAATGACTTAGTTTAGGATTTAAAGGAGTGAAAAAAACCAAAATACCCCTGATAGTATTTTTAAAATATTGTAGAAAATTGCTGCCATACGGGCTGTCCCACTGCCCGTTGGAGTCGTTACGGCCCATGGCAAGGACCATTGAACTGGGGCTGGCTTGGCTGGTCTTCAAGACCAATTCCATGGTAGGGTTGACAACTCATAAGACCTCCCACGACTCATGGCCTCGACCTTTGGTTTGTAAGGCTCTGGATAATTTCCACGGCTAGCCATCACAGCTCGTGGGCAAGCTCATCAGAGCAGGGACAGTTCCCACGATCGGGCTAATGGCCTATCGGGCCTCCCACAGCCCGTGGGGCCTAAAATCTGTAGAAACTAGTTTGAGTTTTGAGTCTAAAGTTAGTTCAAATTTTGAGGTGTTACAATATCTCCCCCTTGAGATTATTTATCCTCGAATAAAGACTAACTAAGGTGAGATGGTAGGGATAGAGTTGCAATCCTACAAAATTGAATTCTAAGAGTTGAAGTACTGATACCAAGACTGAGTTTCTACTAAGATATGACTGAGCTGAATTTGTGAAACATGAAAGCATACTAGGAGAATGAGAATAACTGATGGGACATACTAAGGAGGGAGCTAAGAATACCGGAGAGGAAACTCTTACCTCAAGCTGGAGCTAAATCAGAAGGAAAATGTGAGGGTAATTGGTCATCATAGCTGTTTTTTCTTCCTAAGTAGCTCCCCTACTGACTGGTTCCTCCAAAGGACTTTCACCGACCCGACTTCCTTATTACTCAACCTACGAATCTGATGGTCAGGAATCTCAACTGGGAGCTCTTCATAAGATAGACTATTCTTCACACCCATACTCTTTAATGGCACAACTGAAGCCAGATCATCAATGTACTTCTTTAATAAGGATACATGAAAGACTGGGTGCACATATGCTAACTCTGCGGGCAACTCTAACTCATAAGCCACTTTACCAACTCTCCTCAAAACACTATAGAGAGCTACATACCGGGGACTAAACTTTCGCTTCTTACCAAATCTCATTACTCCCTTCATAGGTGAAATCTTCAGAAACACCTAATCATCAATTTTGAATTCTAAGTCTTTTCTCCTTACATCTGTATAGGATTTCTGACGACTCTGAAGAGCCTTCAACCTTTCCCTAATGAGCTAAACCTTTTTCATAGTTTCATGAACTGATTCTGGTCCTATCAATACTGCTTCACCTACCTCAAACCAACCAATAGGTGATCTACACCTCCGCTCATAAAGTGCCTCATAAAGAGCTATCTGAATGCTAGAATGGAAATTGTTATTATAGGCAAACTCTATAAGAGGTAAGTGATCATCCCAATTACCTTTAAATTCAATCACACAAGCCCTCAACATGTCCTCTAAGGTCTGTAACGCTCTTCCTGACCATTGGTCTGCGAAAAGTTATGTTGAGATTCACTTGAGTACCAAGACCTTTCTGAAATAACTTCCAAAACTAGAATGCAAACTGAGTACCCCTATCTGAGATGATAGACAAATGAACTCCATGCAGTCTGAATAACTCATGGATGTAGAGCCTGGAATAATTCTCTACTGAATCAGTAGTCTTGATAGCCAAAAAGTGGGATGACTTTGTCATCCTGTCTACTATCACCCAAATAGAATCATGTTGTCGACAAGTACACGATAAACCTGTAATGAAGTGCATATTGATCACTTTCCACTTCTAAGTAGGAATATCAATATCCTAGGTCATACCTCTCAGTCTCTAATATTCTACCTTAACTTACTGGCAGTTGGAATACTTAGCCACAAAATCTGTAAAGTCCCTCTATATACCATTTCACCAATAGACTTCCCGTAAGTCACGATATATCTTGGTGGAACCTAGATGAATAGAATATCTGGAGCTGTGAGCCTCTATCAAAATCTACTGTATCAACTTATCCACATTTGGAACATATAACCGACCCTGATAAAAGTGAAGCACACCATCTCCCCCTTGGGAGAAAACCTCTAAAGCACACCATCTCCCCCTTGGGAGAAAACCTCTACTCTCTGCTAGTGGACAACACCCTTTAACTGATGCAATATAGGACCACTGTCTTGTTTCTCCTTCACCTCAACTACCAAAGAAGATTTTGACCCATTTTGAACTATAATACCACCATTCGCTAAGTCTGTAAGGAAAACTCCTAAACGAGCAAGCTTATAAAAATCCTTAGCTAATTCCTTCTTTCCTTCTTCAACCTGTGATACACTATCCACAGGCAATCTACTAAGCACATCCGCCACTTACTCGAATGGTAAAGTACACTTATGTCATAATTTTTAAGAAGCTCAAGCCACCTTATCTGACGAAGATTCAATTCCTTCTGAGAGAACATATATTAGAGGCTCTTATGGTCGGTAAACATATCCACATGGACACCATACAAGTAGTGTCTCCAAATCTTTAAAGCAAAAGACATTGCTGCTAGCTCAAGATCATGAGTCGGGTAGTTCTTCTCATGAATCTTAAGTTGTCTAGAAGCATAGGCAATGACCTTACTATGCTACATCAGAACACAAGCTAAGCCAACTCTAGATGCATCACAATATATAACAAAGCCATCTAAACCCTCTAGTAGACCCAAAATGAGAGTTGTGGTCAACCTAGTCTTCAATTCCTGGAAGTTCTTTTCACACTCATCGGACCACTGAAAATTAACCTTTTTCTGAGTCAATTTGGTCAATGGGGCGGCTATGGATGAAAACCCCTCAATAAATCTTCTGTAGTACCCAGCCAAACTCAAAAAGCTCCTAATGTCTATCGGAGAAGTGGGCCTAGAACAGTTCTTCACTGCCTTTATTTTCTGCGGATCCACTCAAATGCCCTCCTTAGATACCACATGACCAAAAAAAGTAACTGACTACAACCAGAACTCACACTTGTTGAACTTAGCAAATAACTGGCGATCCTTGAGAATTTGATGTACAACCCTCAAATGGTTAGCATGCTCCTACTCTATCCGAGAATAAACACGGATGTCATCTATAAAGACAATGATGAACATATCTAAGGACTACTTGAATACCCTGTTCATTAAGTCCATAAAAGTTGCAGGAGTATATGTTAATCCAAAAGACATAACCACAGCTCAGAGTTTGAGATCATCTTTCTAGCCTTAAGATAAGATATGAAATAAACCTTTGACATAGGAGGACTACCCCACCACTCTAAGACAGACTCATCTGGAAACTGGAATTTTATGACTCTTGTTCTGCAGTCGACTGAGGCATAACAGGCATGTAGCCAATTTATGCCAAGAATGATGTCAAAGTCAGTCATGTCTAATTCTAGTAAGTCTGCTGAGGTGACTCTATGAAGGACTGAGACTGGGAAATTGTTGTATACCTTCTTAGCTAAGACTGACTCACCAACTGGGGTGGATACTGAGAAGGGCCCTAGAAGTTTTTTAGGATTGACTCTAAATTTATAAGCAATATAGGGAGTCACAAAAGATAAAGAAGCCCTAGGGTCTAGTAAAGCATATACATCAAGAGAGAAGACTTGCCACATACCAGTGACTACATTTGGAGAACTTTCCTGAGTCTGACATGATGACATGGCATAGAGGCAGTTTTGGCACTAGCCGCCACCTGTACCAGAAGTAGTATCTTGCTGAGTTGTGCAACCTATTGGAGCTGCGAAAGTAGTGGTCGAAGCTTCATTACCTCTCTATACCTGCTTGGTGGAGGGGTACTCTCTCAATTTATGGCCAATCTGACCATATTAAAAACACCCCTCTCTGCCAGCAAGGCACTCACCTGGATGATTCTTTCCACACTTAGGGCTTGTTGAAAAAGTGCGATTACCTAAAACACTGCCCTAATACTTAGGGACTGATGCCCTATTTTTCTGATCATGAAGAGGTCTGGGTCATGGAGCACTAGCTGATGAAGGTGTTGGAGCTAAAGACCTCTGTTGAAACAGAGAGTGATTTCTACCGCCCGACCTCTGCTGAGAGTAGTTAAAATTTCCTGTTCTAGCCATTTTATTTTCTCTCTCCCTCTCCTTCAGTTTCTTATTTTCCATCTGCTGGGAATAAGTCATAATTCAGGAGATGTCCATATCTCTAACCAACATAGAAGTCTTGCATTCCTTCTTAACCAAATCCAAAATATCAAAAATGTACTTGCTCATCCGGGCCCTCGGCTCGGCCACCATTACTGGAGCATACCTGGATAGCTAAGTGAACTTTAACCCATACTCTTGAACATACATGGATCCCTTTCTCAAATTCACAAACTCCTCAGTCTCATCCTTTCTCAACTCTCTTGGGAAGAACCTGTCTAGAAAATCTCCAACAAAGTAGTCCTAAGTCATAGGAGCTGCATTTCTGCCCCTACTGTCCTTTCACTGCGTGAACCATATGTCAGCCACATGCTTCAGTTCATAGGATGCTAGCTCAACACTATCAACCCCTGTAACCTGCATCACTTCGAGAACCTTCTTTACTTCATCAATAAAATTCTGTGGATCCTCCTCTACTCGTGACCCAAAGAACTCTGATGGATTTATACGGATGAAATACCTAACTCTAGCGTTAGTTCACCCACAATTTGGGTTAGCAGAAATAGGTTCCTGCTAATTAGCTTGGTTGGTCATAGCTTGATCCAACATCTAAATAGCATTTCTGAATTCAGCATTCGTGACCTCGTGGTCTGGAACTGGAGGGTTAGCATTATGAGCATTGGCTCTGCGAGGAGGCATGATCTAAAACACATATGAATGGATTAGAGGGGAGAAATAGAGTTAAACTCTATCGCATGATATTGAACATGAAAGAAGTGGAGTTTCCTAAAAATGTCTCATAGCCTCCCCCTAATAAGTGTGGCACGCTTCACACCCATGAAAAGGAATCTACTTAACGCGACTTTCAGACATCCTAGGATCCTTAAACTCTGTGCTCTAATACTAAGTTTGTCACGCCTTGAGTCTACACCCTGGATGTAACACGGTGCTTAGAGCTACAAGTAACCCCAAGCTAACCCATAGTCTAGCATATACTAAAATAGTTCTGAATAATAAAGACTGAGCGGAAGCTAAACTGATAAAATTTATAACTTTAATAAGTTGCTAAAAGTTTTGAGTTAGTATAAGTCTGAAAAGATAACTCAATCTGAAATAAACTGAACTCTAACTCTATGTTTGAAAGCCTCTACTACTGATGAGCTACTGGTACAAGTCCCCAGCTAATTCTAAATACTGAAAACTAAAGAAGACTAAAGAAAAGCATCACAAAATATATCCTCGAATTCACCACTGGTAAGCTAAGTGGCACTGGAGTGTACTTTTTGTGATGCTAAGACTTAGTGCCTGAACCTGGATCATGATAGGATACAACACAAAGAGTATGCGGGATACGCAAGCAAAAATATACACCCTCTGTTTCAATTTGTTTGGCATATTTTGACTTGACACAGAGTTTAAGAAAGTAGAAAAGACTTTTGAATCTTGTGATCATAAATTAAACATATGTCAAATGTACCAATATGCCCTTTAATCTTGTGGTCTTAAATAGGCCATGTGAAAAGTTAAAATTAAATAGTTGCAAAAAGGGGAAAGAGGCATTCTTTTTGAAATGGACTAAAAAGGAAAGTAGGCCAAACAAATTAAAACAGAGGGAGTAACTGAATATGCTAAAATACTAAGAAGTTTTTTAAAATGTAAACTGGATTTGTAATACAAAGGCCCAAAGATAATCATGCATAAAATCTGTAATGCAGAAACCTTCTGAAAGACATAATGAAAAGCATTAAAACTAAATTGAGGGCCAATTACAAAACTACTGAGTCTAATTCTGTGGGAGAGTTTGTTAACTGCCATAAATCACGTGAGCTAAATATGGAGTCTGATATATATGTCTCATCGAAAGGACCCAATATATCTTGCCAGATTATAGAGGCATGACTGGCATGATCACTAATTCTAATGTCCAACTGAGGGGCTAAATATACCTACAATGGCACATAGTTCTGGGACTTTGGGTGACGCTGAACCCTAGTTCAACTTGGTGCTAAGTACTACTCTCAAAACTGAATACTAGTAGCTCATTTACAATCCGAGGTTCTGAATGCTAGTCAAAACTTAACTGATCTGAAAACATTTTTCTAAATGGCTATAGACTGAAAAACTGACTAAATTCTTTACTTAAACTGAATGCTACTAACTGGGCTACATTCTGAAGAAAAGCCAATTCATATGAAAATACTATAATTTCAAGCTAAATTCTTGACTTCTCAAATCATGGTAAAAATCTATGCAAGTTTTTGAAACTCAAGTAAAAATCATTAAAACAAGATATAAATAATATAATAAGCATGAGAACTAAATTTGATAGAAATTTGCATAATAGGGTTAGAACTCTAGTTTCATAAAATCATAAAGTCAATGTAGAAGTATGGGATTTGGGCATAAGGGCAAACATAACCCTTACTGAATACCTACATACCTGAATATAGAAGAAATCTTGAACCAAGAATGGAGTTTGGAGAAGAAAGCCCTAGCCTGGGGCGTGAGAGAGTTTCTTTTCTCTTTTCTAAAGCTTAATCGCTGGAATGAGGGTGAAATATTCTATGTCTGGCTAAAACCCCCAAAACCATGCTTAAAATAACTTAGTTTAGAATTTAAAGGAGTGTAAAAAGGCCAGAATATCCCTGATTAAAAATTAAAAAATTGCAGAAAATTATCATCGGATGGGCTATCCCACGGCTCGTGGGAGGGACCATCAGACTAGGGTTGGCTTGGCTGGTCCTCTGGACCAATCCCACAGTAGGGTCGATGGATCATGGGACCTTTCATGGCTCATGGCCTCGACCTTTGGTCTGGAAGGGCTAGCTAAGCCTTTGGAAAATTTCCACGACTCGCTCTCATGGCTCATGGGTCAGCTCGTCAGAGCTGAGCAAGCAGGGACAGTTCCCACTGCCAGGATGATGACCCGTGGCCCTGCCTGTAGGGCCTGAAACCTATAGAAACCAGTCTAAATTCTAAGTGCAAAGTTGGTTCAAATTCTGAGGTGTTACACAACTCAATGTGTCTCATTGAAAGGCAGATGACCTAGCTTGAGTTTAATGTGCCACTTTGAATAAGGTGTCTCCCCAATGTGTCTTATTAAAAGTCAAACGACCTAAATTGAATGTAATATGCCACTTTGAATAAGGTGGGTGCCCAACTTGCCTCCTTGAAAGGTGGACGATCCAACTTGAATGATATATGCCACTTTGAACAAGGTGACAATCCAATATGTCTCTTTAAGAGGTGGACAACCCAACTTGAGAGTGATATGTCATTTTGAATGAGGTGACAACCCAATGTGTCTCATTGAAAGGTAAATAGACTAATTTGAATTTAATGTCCCACCCAATAGGGTTTCTTTGAACTTTTTCAGCATAATCGACTCGAATTCCTCTTTGTTTAAGTCATTCCCATTCACATTGGTGGTGAAGAATAGCAGATGCGCTCTAGCGGATCATTGTTTTCATCATAATTGGGTATGTCAGTCATCTTGAACCTCTTTGGGATTGGTTTGGTTATAGCACAGTCATGTAAGACACTTTTGCATAGCTCTTCGAGTCTAGTCCTTTAATGATGGGCAAAGCCCCCGGGATGTGATTCATCCGAGATTTAAGCTCCGAGTAGTGCGTCTTCATTTCTTTCCTTAACATCTCCACTATTGTTGATGGAATCGCCTGCTCTACCTCTGCCTTATTCGTCTCTTTGTCCTCGAAGCGATCGTCCAACTCCAGGTCATGCTCTTCTCCCTGAGCTCCATGACGATTTCCCCTAAAGGCGTTAGAAGTACTCTGGACCAAACTATTTTCTATCTCCTCCATCTTTTTCTTCTGGACCTCCATCTGCCTTACCAGTTCCTTCTGCACCTTAGTGAAATCTAGGAGGATGTCTTTGAGATTCTCGAGACTGACTGTCACATTTTCCCCTCTGTTTTCATCATCATCTTGAGGGGGAGGCATGCGTCCTATCTTTTTTACGTTTGTCAAGTCCAGATCCACCAGTTGTTCATCCTCATTTTGGTGAACCAAGCGGTTGATTGGGTCCCCAGGCAACGTTCTTAACTTACCACCATCATCAAGACTTTTTGTGATTTGTTCGTCACTTGTAGCCAACTGGTGTTACCTGCAAAGTATGTATAACCAAGCAGTGAGGCAAACAAAGCTAAATCCACACACAACTTCTTTGGACCCATATTAGGCGCCAAACTGTTTACCCTAAAAATAATACAATTGAATTTGTATCTGAGGTCAAGAGTACGCGTGTTAAATCTAACTTTGCTTAGAATCTGTTATCAGTGAATTGGTTATCTATGTGACTTAGAAATCAAATATAAACATGGATAAAGTATTAATCAAGAGTAAATAAGTGGGATAGAGCCTTTGGCAACGCTTCTCGAGGGTCAATATCCTTCCAACGAGAGTCAAATGCGAATATAAAGTAAAGAGAAATCTTGTGCTTGGAGAGAGTAAAAAATGTGTTGTATTGCTAGAGCAGGATAACTGATGCATTACAAATGAAGAGAAACCCATATTTATAGGTTACAATGTGGTTGCTAGTGGCCAATCAGGGAGGTTTATTCCCTAAAATCCTAATAGTATTATAGTTAATGATGCAGCGCCAGGTGTCCTACCTGTTGTAGGTACCAGCCTGTATCCTCTGCCTAGGTCAGATAGGTGTGGTACACGTCCGTGCTCTTGACAAGTCTACCATGTTTTTCCATGTCCTTTTCTTCCACGTCATATGAGCCTTTTGAAGAAAAGAGGTGCCATCGTGAGGAGATTCTTTCGGATCGGTCCTGAGCGAGATTTCCTTCATCAGCCAAAACATCTACCTTCGAATTTTGATCATTTACTCTGGGAGGTCTTCTCGTCCTGCAACTCTCAAGGACCTTTTACTTTTACCCAATACATAATATAATATGTTGTGTTGGGCTATATATTTTTTTAAAAATCCCTAAAAAATATTAGTCCATAAACGCAGAGTACCATTGCACTAACTTCTTGTTTTTATGACTTAAAATAAAATATAAGAATATTTTCTTTAAGAATTGTTTAACTCTAAATATCGAAGCCGAATGACAAATATTCTGACTGCGTTCTATATTGAATATACGTATGTCGATAAGAGGGAGTTGCTCGGATGGTAAGCACCCTACACGTCATATGTGTACTTGCTTTCACCATTGAAGAGAGAAAATAATTTAATTTATATACACAGGTTACCTAAATATAATTATACTTCTCTATTTAGTCTAGATTATATATTTTTCTTTCCAATGATGCATTGATATAATTTCTAAATTTTAGAGAGAATTATTAGTGAGTTAAATGTTTTTTCCGGCTTTAAAAAATATTTTCCTTAGCTAACACACTCAATATTATAGTATATATTAGATTAAATTATAATGTACAATGTATATAATAAAAACATAAATCATAATAATTAACAATTTAAATATTTGAAAGACATAAAAGAATTGGTTGACTCTGGAAATTCTATTGGTATCGCATAAATTGTGACAGAGGAAATAACATATATTATTTAAAAATGGCGTAAAAAGTACTATAAATCACAATAATTAATATTTTAAAATATTTAAAAAATATATAAACAATTTAGTTGACTCTCCAAATTCTATCAATGACACATAAATTGGAGTAGAGAGAATAACATATATTATTTAAAAATTACGTAGAAAGTACTATAAATCACAATAATGAACAACTTAAAATATTTAAAATACATAAAAATTTGATTGATTCTCAAATTTTTATTAATATCACATAAATTGAGACAGAAGCAAAAGTATTATAAATCACAATAACTTAACAACTTCAAATAATTATTCGTTGACTCTCGAAATTGTATCAATGCCATATAATTTGGGACAGAGCGAGTAACATATATTATTTGAAAATTACGTAAAATTTATTATAAATCACAATAATTAACTACTTAAAATAAGTAAAAACCATATAAATTTTTTTGCTGACTATCTAAATTCTATATGTGTCACATAAATTGAGATAAAAAAGTAATATATATTGGGTCCATGCTAGCACGGGCTCCGTTATATCTAGTACTTGCTAATAAGAGGCAATAAGCAAGCAACAGGGCATCAACATGCCTGCTTTGCTTCCTAGAAAATTACATGGGGTGTCCCTCAAAGTGAGTGGTCTTCAATTTTTGCCCCATGAGAAAAGTCTTTAAGGAATATCATTTCTTCCTTTTTATGTATAGAACAAATACATTTTTACCCCTCTACACCACAACTCTCCATGCTCATTTGTCTCTCAACTTTTAATTTTCATTTTTCCTTTTTTTTATCATTTATTTTTTTTCTTTTTACTCATTTTTTTTAATTCTCATTTTTTTTTCTCAATCTTTATTTTTTTGTTCTTTTTTTTTTCTTTTTTTCTCATCCTTTATTTTTTTTTCTTTTTTTTCTCTCTTTTTTTCTTTATTTTTAATCTTTATTTTTTTCTTTTCTCTTTTTTTCTTCTCTTTTTCTTTTTTTCTTAACCTCTATTATTTTTTGCTAATGAACAGAAAGTTGGATAATCCGCAAAGAGGATCTTCTTTCTTTGACATCGAAGTAAACTTAAGGGCGTGCTTTGTTATTTGGAAGTCCTTTGGAACAAGTCTTGCCTCTAAGACAAAAGTTATAGAACATCTCATAAATCAAGACACAATGAGGTAGTGTCAAGTCTTGCTCGTGGGGCATAACTTGTTGTTTGGAAATTCTTGAGCTAAGTCTTGCCTCTAAGGCAAGAGTTATAGAGTATCTCATAAATTAAGACACAGTGAAGTAGTGTTAACTCTTGCCCATGAGGCGTAACTTATTTTTTGGGAGGCCCTTGGGCTAAGTCTTGCCTCTAAGGCAAACGTTATAGAGCATCTCATAGATCAAGACACAATGTGCTAGTGTCAATTCTTGCCCATGAGGCGTAACTTGTTGTTTGAAAGTCCTTGAGCTAAGTCTTGCCTCTAAGACAAGAGTTATAGAACATCTCATAAATCAAGACACAATGTGATAGTGTCAACTCTTACCCATGGAGCGTAACTTGTTATTTAGAAGTCCTTGGGCTAAGTCTTACCTCTCAGACAAGCATTATAGAGCATCTCATAAGTCAAGCACAATGTGGTAGTGTCAACTCTTGCCCATGGGGTGTAATTAACTTGTTGTTTGAAAGGCCTTAGACTAAGTCTTGTCTCTAAGGCAAGAGTTATAGAATATCTCATAAATCAAGAGACAATGTGGTAGTGTCAACTCTTGCCTATGAGGCGTAACTTGTTATTTGGAAGTCCTTGGGCTAAGTCTTGCCTCTCAGGCTAGCGTTACAGAGCATCTCATAAATCAAGCACAATGTGGTAGTGTCAACTCTTGTCCATGGGGCGTAACTTGTTGTTTGAAAGTTCTTGGGCTAAGTCTTGTCTCTAAGGCAAGAGTTATAGAATATCTCATAAATCAAGACACAATGAGGTAGTGTCAAGTCTTGCTCGTGTGCATAACTTGTTGTTTGAAAGTCTTTGGGCTAAGTCTTGCCTCTAAACCAAGAGTTATAGAACATCTCATAAAAATAATAAAAAAAATAATGTTTGAGAAAAATGATTAAAAAAAAAAAAAAAATTAAAAATCAAAGAAAAAAAGAGAAAAATAAAAATATAAAAGTTGAGAGGAGAAGAAAAAAATAAAGATTGAAAAAAAAGGAAAAAACGAAGAAAAAAAAAGACAACAAAAAATAAAGGTTGAGAAAAATAAAATAAAATAAATAAAAATAAAAATAACAAATAAAATTTAAAGAAAAAATAAAAAGAAGGAAAAAAATAGAACTGAGAGGAGAAAAGGAAAAAAAATAAAGATTGAGAAAAAAGAAAAAAAATGTAGAAGAAAAAAATAAAACAAAAATAAATGTTGAGAAAAAAGGAAAAAAAATAAAAGAAAAGAAAAATAAAAAAGAGAAAAAGAAATAAAATTAGAAGTGGAGAGCCAAATGAGCATGGAGAGTTGTTTAAAAATATTTGAGGTATAGAGGGGCAAAAAGGCAGTTGTTCTATACATAAAAAAGAAGGAAGACTATTTTTGTAAGACCTTTCTTATGTGGGGCAAAAATGCAAAACCACTCCTTTTGGTGGACATTTGTGTAGTTGTCCCTCTGCTGCTTGCTTATTCATTATGAGCTCAATCTTCATTTTAATTTATTTATCTTTTTTTAAAATCTATTATATGTTTAAAAAATATGTAAAAAGATAAATCACAATAACTAACAATTTAAAATATTTGAAAGACATAAAACATTGATTAGCTCTCGAAACTTTATCAGTGTCACATAAATTGGGATAAAGGAAGTAACATATATTATTTAAAAATGATGTAAAAAGTGTTATAAATAACAATAATTAATAATTTAAAATATTTAAAAGACATAAAAAATTTAATTGACTTCAAATTTTGTCAATATCACATAAATTGGAGTAGAGAGAGTAACATATATTATTTAAAAATTACGTAAAAACTGCTATAAATTACAATAACTAACAACTTAAAATATCTTAAAACTATATAAACAAATTGGAGTGACTCTCAAAATTCCGTCATTACCACATAAATTGGGATAAAGAGAATAATATATATTATTTAAAAATTACGTAAAAACTGCTATAAATCACAATAACTAACAACTTAAAATATCGTAAAACTAAATAAACAAATTGGAGTGATTCTCCAAATTTCGTCAGTGCCACATAAATTGGGACAAAGAAAGTAACATATATTATTTGAAAATTACGTAGAAACTTCTATAAATCACAATAACTAACAACTTAAAATATTTTAAAACTATATAAACAAATTGGAGTGATTCTCCAAATTTCGTCAATGCCACATAAATTGGGACAGAGAGAGTAACATATATTATTTGAAAATTTTATAAAAAATAGTATTATAATTTACAATAATTAACAACTTAAGATATTTAAAAATCATAATTTTTTTTAATTGACTTTCTAAATTTAATGTGTTACATAAATTGGGATAGAAAAAATAGCATATATTGGGCTCGATATATTAGATTAAACTCAATAATAAATAAAAGACAGGAAAAGAAAAAAGCATGAGAAGGAATAACGAAGTTTAACGGCTACATGTCACCTATGGCGGCAACGCCCTCTCTCTCAAAATTTCTGGTTTATAAACTATGCTTTTAAAACGAAAGAAAGATGACAATATTTTGGACCCAAAAATACCGTCTTCTCCTTTGTTCCACTGCTTTCGGACTGCTCGACACGAACCCTTATTAATCTCTTGGCTTTCACAAAAGAAAAATAAAAGGAGTTTGACCCTCCCAAATGTGTTGCTTTCTTTTGCAGTGCCACCACCCCAAAAAAATAGCTCAATGCAATTTTTTTCTTTCATTTTTTTGGAACAATGTTTTACAACCAGATGAGGTAATGTAGGGACTTCAATTTTGATCCTCATTTTTCTCCCTGTGACCCTTTTCCCATCAAGAGTTTTTATTCCTTTGATGGGTTTTGGGGGGACATGGGTTGTGTCAGCTCGAAGCAGGCCAGGGCCCATTCCCCGCTGCCACACAATTCCTCTGTAACAACAACAACAAGAACGACAACTACCGCTGTTATTAGTGGAGATGTTACAGATCCCAATTTGCACCATGTATTTGCCCCTTTGGAAAAGATTAAAGAGGAACCAGACAAGGAGAAGAAGGCGGAATCGTTAATCCAACGAAGCTCCTCCAATTCTAAGAAAGCCAATTCTGAGAAAAGGGCTAATTTTAGTATCAAATTCGGAAGGCTTACAGAAGGGGAACATTTGGCTGCAGGTTGGCCCGTTTGGCTCACCGCCGTTGCCTCTGAAGCTATTGACGGATGGATGCCCCTTAAATCAGATGCCTTTCAGAGATTAGAAAAGGTAATCTCCCTGACCCGCATCCAAAATTTAAATTTGATCAATTCAATCTTTAGGTAAATATGTTTTATTGGTTCAATGAAAAACACAATTGGAATGAATTGTTTCATATACCTGAACTCAACTGGTCTGGGATTCTTGATGTTTGTTATTGTAATGAAAACATAATTTCTTGTGATAGAGAAAAAAATGAATCTTGCATTATCTACAATACTAGATTTCAGATCATCAAGATGTATACTATGTTTGACAATTGGTGTATGTATTTAATGCTATTACATACTGACACGATGAGCTATATATGATTGACTTTCTAATTATTATAATATCAGGTTGATCAGGTTTTGGTTGGTCTTATTGATTTTTGCTCCATATTTTTATGACTGCTTTATTTTGTGAATTCCCTGAATTCTGAAGGCGCTCTTGGCCAGCTCATTTTGAAATAAGAAGCACCATGAGTCTTTGAAATTTAAGTTAATTTGCAAATACCAGCTCTGAAGGATACTTTGCATCGGATGCAGTGACAATAATTTTTGGATGATTTCATTGTACCATTTATATTGATAAGTTCATATATCCAACTAAGATATGTTAATGTTTGAAGTAAGAGTTTGAGGATACTTTAATTTCTCCCCCTCATGCCAATTATGAGCTACCCATTCATTGAAACGTGAGTGCAGTCATAACGAGAAAGAAAGTGTGGGTACACCAATAACATGATTTATTGCAAGCAAGTATAACAAAGACGATGCTTGACAGATTTAACTCTTCAAGCTAGTTATAATGAACATATAGGAACCCATTAACAATGTTAGACTCACTTAGACACTTGGTATACTGAACATGCCACAGGGATTTGAAAATTTTGACAACATATTAAGGCCTTGACTGCCTAATTTCATATGCAATGGAACACTGACATTTGGACTGACTATTTAAGTTGAATATTACCATCTTATGAATGCACACGGCATGTTTTCTTACAAATATTTTTCTGCCTTCTACATCTGTAGATTGGACAAGGTACATACAGCAGTGTTTATCGTGCACGTTATGTCGAAACAGGTAAAATGGTAGCCCTGAAGAAGGTGAAATTTGACAATTTCCAGCCAGAAAGTGTCAGATTTATGGCTCGTGAAATAACACTTCTTCGCAAACTTGACCATCCAAATATCATGAAGTTGTTGGGAATAGTCACTTCTCGGTTATCATGTTGCATATACCTTGTTTTTGAATACATGGAACATGACCTCTCTGGACTGTTGTCATGTCCTGACATCAAGTTCACCGATTCACAGGTTTGTTAACATTTAACTATGTCTCTCTACCCTTAGATCTTGTGTTAGGATCACTTTTTGATCTCTTTACTAGCAAAAAGGAAAAGAAGAACATCTCATATTCTATTTTTCTTTTTTTGGATGGAAGTAGATTAAATGCTATATGCGGCAGCTGTTGAGTGGACTAGAGCATTGTCATTCCCGAGGTATAATGCATCGGGATATAAAAGCATCCAATGTTTTGGTAAACAATGAAGGAATTCTAAAGATAGCAGATTTTGGTCTTGCAAATTTCCTTAGTGCTAGGCACAAACAACCACTAACAAGCCGTGTGGTGACTTTATGGTATCGACCTCCTGAACTTCTCTTGGGATCAACAAATTATGGGCTAACGGTGGATTTGTGGAGCGCTGGTTGTGTTTTTGCAGAACTTTTTTTTGGGAGGCCTCTCCTGAAAGGGAGGACTGAGGTCAGTGGTTTTTAGGTGTATGTTTTGGATTTGATAACATTTTGCACATAATTCTCATAATAACTTGCGCAAATGGAACATGATAAATCTACACTACTAGAAGATCTATGAATGAAGTCTTGAAAATAACGGCTTGATTAGATGTTTCTCCTCCACTACCTTGTAATTTTACTGAGTTTAGTCAACTGTGAAAAAGTATTTCTTTTCTCTACTCTGCAGGTAGAACAATTGCATAAAATCTTCAAACTATGTGGTTCTCCATCTGATGATTACTGGAAAAGGTCTAAACTACCACTAGCAACTATTTTTAAACCCCAACATCCTTATGAGAGTGCACTTCGAGATAGATGTAAAGAATTACCAAAAACTGCTGTCAACCTTATAGAAACACTTCTTTCAATTGATCCTCATAAACGTGGAACTGCTTCATCTGCTCTTGATTCTGAGGTAAGGCTACATGGGGAAAACAGTGCATGAATCTTTTTCTCATTGCAAATTTCCATGTTTACTATTATTTTCTTCCTTAGTTTTCTGTTTGTTTTATTTTCTTGTTTCTACTGATGACTGATTCTTAAGCTATCTCAGTTTTTTGTTCTCTGTTCCAAAATTCAACTCTCAGTTTTGACAACATTTTAGACAATTCTTTCAGCATGCTAATATTGTGGTTCAACATTTTTCATGTAATTTTCTTCAGTATTTCAATACAAAGCCTTACGCGTGTGCGCCGTCAAGCTTGCCTAAGTATCCACCGAACAAGGAAATTGATGCAAAGTTCCGAGAAGAAGCAAGGAGGTGAATTCCCTTTCCTTTTTGCCCTTCATAGAAAGGATTTTCTGCATATCGTTGCTTAAATTTACTGCTTCTCATCCAGAAGGTGCTCAAAGATGGTAAAAGCCAAAAAATTTAATCCGTACTAGTAGGCACAAAAGAAAGATGATTTTTCTCTGTTCCTTCACTCGTCTGAGTACTAGTTCCCATTATAATGAAACATATCTAGTTCACGCTATACATTTCATCCATCTCCAACTGCTTAGTCTTAACCAACTATACTCCTATGATTTTGAACTTTTACCCTCATCTACATTGTCAGAAAGAGGGCCAGTTCCACAGTGAGAGCATCTGGAGCTTCAAGAAATTCAAGAAAGGTGCGAAAGGCGCTTCAAGAATCAAGCAACTTTGGCATAGTGGTCTCGACAGATTTGTCTAGTCACTCATACAGATACACATACTTATAATTCCTTTTTGATGGTATATGACAAGCTTCCTTTTTTCTTTATGAAGGAAGCTGAAGCCAATATCTATAATGGTCGTAGAAACAATGGTGGTGGTGGCCATATTTCTAAAGGAAAAGGAGCTACTGTGGCACGCATATCAATGAAACCATCTTATGATACAGTGTCAGAGGCTTCTCAGACGACCGAAGAATCTCAAGGGGAAAGCATCCGATCTGTCCCTGCGCTAATGACAGCTTCAAGTGGCACTGCATGGGCCAAAATGAGAAAGCAAGATTCTGCAGCCACAAGACCCCATCCACAGGCCAACTCAAGAAGTCAAAAGTTGATTGCCTGTGACCCTTCCAGTGTCCTGCAAGCTGCCGATACGTTGGATTTAAACATGCCAGGGAATAATGACTTCGTGAGCAGGATCAACATTGAAGCCAGAGGCCGCAACAATGATGCAAAGCATTCTATTGGCAGGCAATACACACATCATGAGCAACGAGATTCTTTTGGTTCATCTGATATACACCAGTCTCAGGAGTTGTCAGAGGTTAGTATCCTTGATCTACTATATCTATTTGAAATTAATAGTGAGAAATTGAAACTTTTCTTTTATGCTGTAATGCTACCATAGGATTTTTTATTTTTTTTAATCTTTTCTGTTTTTTTGGAGGAATTGGATAAAATTTTGACCCATAAGCTATCCTATGGGTAATTGCAACCATTCCTCTGAACGTTTAATCTTAGTTAGTTGTGGAGTGTTGAACTGTGTGGCCTTTTCAACAAAAAGTTTAAACTGTTTGAGAACAAACTTTTATTTATTTAATTGTGTCTTCAACATGTCTCCTCACGTGTGGGCTTGATTATATTTTCGTGGGCCAAGCACATGGAAATTCTTTTTTCATAATGGGTGTCACTGAGACTCGAACCCAGGATACCGTGATAACATTTTAAGAAATATACCTTGAGCTTAGCTCAAAACCAAAAACTAGTTCTAGAATTACTACGATTATCTGAGTAGTAGATACTCAGTCAAACTAAAACTGATTTCATGGGCGCTTCGCAGATTCACAGCCTAAATTGGATTAAGTGTCCCATATCGGTTAATGGAATGGGTCCTTATATAGTCTTCAAGGGACAATGGTCCTCACCTCATGATCAAGTTTTTGGAGTTGAGTTAGCTGCAAGGTCTATTTTCTTTACCCATCCCTATCCGTGATTTACCCAATGTTAGGCTCTCATCTTATGTTGTCCATGCTTCAAATATCGAGTCCTAGGAGAGCAAGGAAGTGTTAAGGTATCCCAAATTGGTTGAGAGAATGGGATGTCATCTCCTTATATAGTCTCGGACTATCATCTCCTCATGAACTAGCTGAGTTTGATTTAGGCTCGAATTTCATTTTCTTTGCATGAAGATGTTATCATTTTTCTGCTTCCCAGTCTGCAATGTTAGTACACAATCTCTGTGGTCTCTGAAACATGAGTGCAGTGCCTATGATAAACACACACCTGACTGCACACATAGAGTGGTACTAAATGTTATAATGTGTGCTGTATTTTTCATATGCAATGCTACAGCCTACATGGTATGATGTGTTTTCTTAGAACTAAGAAAACCCAATAAAAGATAGCTAACTGCATTTCAAAGGGGAAGTTTTCATCAACACCAGAAGTGGTCAGTCTATGAACCTCTCCCATTAAGACCTTGTGAAACTGGAAGGTAACAGCAACAATGGACCTTGCCTGTTAGCTGAAATAACTTAAATATCATGTCATACAATATAAAGTTTTATTTTAT
Organism: Jaltomata sinuosa; assembly: GCA_003996215.1. NCBI lineage: Eukaryota > Viridiplantae > Streptophyta > Magnoliopsida > Solanales > Solanaceae > Jaltomata > Jaltomata sinuosa. The sequence continues at coordinate 804,690 of QJPP01007275.1, forward strand.
CTGAAGCCATGTAACAAGTGCAACTTAGTAATTGCAAAGGCCCAACGAAGAATATGACAGAATATATATCTTTCTAAATGAACAGGACTACAATGGCCGACAAAGAAGGATTGTGTTCTCAGGACCATTGATGCATCAGAGAAGTGATGCAAAGCAGGATTATCAAATGCACCAAGATGGTCGCAGATCTCGGTTTTATAAAGGTAAAGACAGTCCATATGTGGTGAATTCTGTTCCTCGCTGCAGAAAATCCATAAACAATCACTGCTTTTTTAATCGAAACCTCAACCAAATTTGGTTTGTTTCTGTAGATTTATAACGAGAGTGATCTGGAAGTGCATCCTGCATCCCTTATCCAGTAAAGTGACTCTGGAGAAATGATATTTTCTTGAGGATTTTTGTTGGTCAAGAAGAAATCAAAGTCTGTTAAGCAAATTTTATTTCAATTTTGCCCTGGCCACTCTACTTATGAAGAGCTTGGGCTCTTGTGAACTCTGATCCTTGCAATTATATTTTTCTGGCAAATCATTTGGGAAATTAATAAAGAAATCTGCAGACGTAGACACTTACTGGTGCAAGACATAGTTTTTTGACCAGAAATATGATGGAATCGCCGGAAAATTTGATGCTGAAATCCTGAAAGTGCTTGGCGGAATTGGAATTTGATAACATGCTGAAGAGTTGCAACATGCATCCCCAATACCATTGAAAACATGACTTCTTTTCTTCCATCTATTGATTAGTGTCTAGGATTCCCTCATTGTAAATGGAAAATATGTATACACAAACATATATATACCTTTAGTTGACATGTTTATACTACAAATTCGACCATCCTTTGTGTCTTTGATCATTTATGTCATAAATCAAATGGACTACTTTGATCTGAAAAGGTTCTAAGTTCAGAGGCGGAATTAGAACTTTGAGTTTATTGGTTCTAAGTTCTAAAAAAGGGAACTTACTGGATTCTTGATATATTATTTATGCATATTAAGAAAAATTTTAAATACAAATCCTGGATCTAGGTCAAAGTTACTTGGTTCTTCTGAACCCATACTCGGCATTCTAGCTCCGCCCCTAGTTCCAACTTGGTAAAAGAATTTTCCATCACTTGCACTTGTATGCGTTGAAGAAGGCTTCTGATAATGCCATAGATGTTGAGTAATTTTACTTGAAGTTGTTATATTCATTTGTGTACTGACAAGTACATCACATGCAATTTATTGTTTAACGAGTTTAAGTTGTGTACACTGTAAGAGTTTAAACGATTAGGTCATTTAAATGGTAATTGCAAGTAACTAATCATAACAAGTGGAATTAGTAACTTTTAAAAAGACAAGCTGCTTCCTGTAGCAGGTTAAATTACATTGAGAGTAGAACTTTGGATGATGGTTTTCGCTACGGCTCCAGTGAGTTCCCTTAACAAGCCGTTGCCTATGAGTTGGGGGCTCATTCTTCAACAGGCACGCGGTCAGAGCCCTGGCTCCTCCACCTGCTTGGGATCTTACGGTTTCATGTGTCGTGTGGAAACACGTCGGAGATGCTTTAAGGATGCAGTGGAAGTAATGGGAAGGTAAAAGGTTTCTATAGGTTGGGTTTGCCAAGTTTCACTTGTTATTTAGATTATACACTATGAAGAAACATTTGATTGTTCTTTATGTTTCACTTATTATTTATAAGGTCAGTTTGTATAAGCTATAGGTAATCTCATGTTTATATGATGCTTGGATACTGATTATTAGTTACCTTTTGAAGCTATTCTTGTTGAAGTTCAGATCAATATAACAACTATTGCAATGTTAATCCACTTGTTTCTACTCAACCTTCTTAACATAGTTGTCAAATTGTTCTTGCTCTCACTGGATTAGTCTAATCTTTTTGTCGAAAATAGCTGTTGTTCTTTAGTTGACACATGTTTACAAAAATGAAAATACAAATGACAGGCTCTCAAAAATAACCCTTATGTATTTATTTTCATCACCAATTTTTTTTGGATGTTACCAAATTCTGTCATCTATAAGAACAAAAAGTTATTTGTTGGCTCTTATAAAATATGTCATTTATAGAAAACTGAAATTACTTAATTACAAGGGGGACTATTTAAAGACTCCTCCACTCCAAATGCAGGTGGCAGTAGTAATATCAATCTGAAAATGAATCTTCAACACACATAAGTGTTGGTATTTGGCCATTATCAACAAAGTTAATCTTGTTCAATCTCAAACATCCAAGCACTTTCTCCGGTAGCTCCTCTGGTTTCTGTGCCTGCAGGATTTATTGATGAATTTAAGTTTCATGCACTGACCGTATAAAATATACATTATTGAATGATAACCTGAGAAAAATATTAAGTAATTTACACACTGTAAAAAATAAAATAAAAACTAGTTACTATTGATGCAATCAATAAGTATATCATTTGTCAAGCCAAAAGCTAAGATAACTTCCTCAATCCTAATAAGTTCAGTTCTTTCTGATATATAGCAAGTAAAATAAAGAGAAACCTGAATTGTGAGACCAAGATCCAGTATCCCAAATCCTAAGCGCTCCCTAAAAGAGTCAAGTCCCTTTCTTGCAATGTAGCTGAAGTGATGAATGTCAAGATCAACCTCGAAGTAATTTGGCCCCTGCAATAATAAACAGATAGGGAAGATAGACTCGAGATAAATCAAAGGATTTTAAGTTATATGCACTGATATTGTAAAGACTTTTTAGACGATCAATTTAGTTTAACCTAGTATACCATGTTAGTTACTATTAACCTAATCGTGCAAATATCTTTCACTACATCAGTGCATAGAACTTAAAACTCTAAACCAAAAGGATAGAGTATCCACCTGATAAAAGCTGTGTTGAGGGCGTGAAAGCACGGGCTTCTCATTGTAAGCATTCAAAAGCTTACTTTCAGTAGCAGTTGAAACAAGCTCATCTGGATTAACCACTCCAACCATAATCTTCAACCTCTCTCTAAAAGGAACAGATGATTCTCTTGCAAATCCTTTAACCTTTTCCATATCATCCTCAACTAGTCTCTGCCGTACAAATATATAGCACATAGAAATGAAAATTTAATATCGAAGCAAGTCATACTGAAAGTTCTCCAATCCCCTATTACCACTTTCATGGACAGAGGCGTATGGAGAATATAATCACTAGGTTAAACAGAACCAGCATTTTTGACACGAAATGTAGATGTATAAGAGCAAAATCACTGATATTTCAACAAATGTTAAATGTTGAACCCCATAATTTCAAAAGTGTAATGGGTTCAATACTAAGAGCCTAAAAGTTGAAGCCATCAAATTTGAATTCTTGGTTCACCTCTGGTTCATGGATAGATCTATATGTATGTAATATGAACGACTAAAGAGATTTTTGTTTCTTAATAGTTTAAGCAAGAATTAGACATTTTGGCCATTTCTTCCTAATAATGACATAGAGAAATATCACATTTCTAGAAAAAGAGAGAAACCATGCAAGCAAAAGACTCTTACCAACTACTACCTACTTGCTGGTGGAAATTCAGAAACCAAAATTTTGTGAATACAAATCACCTATTTGTTAAGGTTTTATTCCCAAGAGAAGAAGTGAAAGAAAACGGAGAAGGCATGTTGTGTGAACTATAAAATTGTTCCAAGCAAAGAGTGGAGCGTATCTTATAAGTTTAGCATATATTCATTATCATATCTCTCAAGTAAGACACCAGGAAATTTGTTAGACATGAAAGTACCTTGATGCTGTCCTGAAACTGGGGAGAAATGTCTTTTTCAAAAGTTTCAGAAATTTTGAAATATATTACAAGGCTCAAGCCTTCACCGTCACCATCACCAACGAACATTGAAGCGGGATAAGTGGGCAACTGAATATTAACAATTAGTAATGGAGGAAATTTTCCATCTCCTTTTACAGAGGGAAGCACAAGGTGTTGTGCAATGTGATTTATCTTCTTAGGACACACAAATAAATCAACCCCAATAGGAGTATAAGGAGACACATTTGGAGCAGGGGATTTTCTCTTGTCCCTGCAGATTAATCAAGGAAATGTATGGATAATAATTAATCATTTGCAAGATATATTGTCACACTTAAAAACAAATCCACTTAAGAGTGTACCTGAAATAGCTATCACTACGCAGGTTAAAGTTTGAGGGATCAATCTTTGACCAACTTCCTGCAGGTAACTTTTCTTCTGTACAACAAGGAATTTGCTGCCCGGCCCTGGGACGGTAAAGATATTTTTTTGATGCACCTACAAGCAGAGATGGATCCAGGATTTAAACCTAATTGGTTCACGATTCTGAGTTCTTTGAAAATATGGTTCAAAAACTTAATAATTGTACTAACGTCACCAAAGAACAATAGGTGAGATTACGACTTAATCATATGACATTCTCAACAATAGGTTTGTTGACCTATATGTTTTACATTCTAGAATAAGTGTAAACATATGATACTTGAGCCTCACTGAACCTCAAAAGGTAGCTCATGAGAGGAGAATTGCCCAAGTCTATATAAGCAGACCACCAGTTTATTCCCCGACCAATGTGAGATTCTAACCCACTCTAGTACCCCTTTACGCTCATGCCCAACTAGAGTGTGAACAATATAACATTTGACCCAAACAAGAAAGGACTCGACTCTGATACTATGTAATCGAATGGAAGAACTGATATCTCTATTCATGAATATACAAGGTATTTATACAATTACAAGGATTCTATAAAAAGGAATAAATCTAAATAAATAAAAGAAAATATTCCAGATTTGCTTATGATTCGCTTACCATATTCTGTAACAGGAAAATTAACCACAAATATCATCATATCATGATCACAATGAAAATGAGATTACCAATTAGATTCATAAATAATAAGGAAATACAGGGATGTCATGGAAACAATGTATACAATGACCTTTGCACGTTAGCTTCATTTAAGATGAAAGAATAATATCGAAATGGTAAGTGGCGAGGCACTTACAATATTTATCCTCTTCTTTGCCATCCACAGATGTTCTCTTTAGAGAAAGCCTTATAGTTGATTGCTTTACTTGAGAAACTTGACCTGAATTCGATTTACTAATGATCTGTTCATTGAAACTCAAGGATGTAACCAGCTTCGGTAAAACAGTCTTGAGCACATTCTCTTGAGTTTTCTCCAGCATACCGAGTTTATCCTCTTTAACGCTATTAAAACTTCCATATGCGCGGTCCAAATATTTCTTCCTTTGGGCACCAAGGACTTCATGCTTCCCAAGGGACGGAACTTCATAGCCCTGACCACCTATAATTGGAAGTACTTTTGGACTATGAACTCCATCTTTGAGCAAAAACTTATCTGATCTACTGCCATCTATCTTGAGATATCTTTCGTGGTACTCCTTGTACTTAAGGTTGTTATCCATAAAGCATGATGAAGTTTCATATTGAAGCACTTGTCCTGTTTTTGGGAATAGATCTACAAAAGTGAAGAGCATAAATAAGTAAGGAGAAATTCGGACATAGTGCCTATTATTTCAGAAGGGATCATTCTAGCAGCTAATTAGCTAATGGAATATTGATGTCAAAATTATGACTATGATCCGCTACGATACTGACTAATGTCTAAATTCCCCCAAAAAACTTAGAAAGTTAAAGTTGGCATAGCGTAAATGAAAGGTATTTTTAATCATTATAGAAGACGTAATCGACTTAGAACAGAAATATAGATGTTCATTACCTCCATGGACGCTACTGAAGTCATCATCTGAGTCGGAGTCAACATTGCTGTTTGTGTCAAACCATGCTTCTTCTTGGCTAAGAACTGCAAGCATGTAAATTTTCTAATCACTTTGAAACTTTTAAAGCCAAATTTCTTTCAATCATTCATTCCTTTCTCTTTTTTTTTTTGGGAATAAAATAGGTAAAATCAACATAATCTGCATCACAAGAGTAAAAGGTGACAGCAGAATACACTTTTTGGCATTCTTCTCTTCAACAAAATAGAATCTCAAGTATACTTCATATAGGTTTCTATTAAGAATCAAATATTGGAAAATATTATTTTTGTGGAGTATACGATAAAGGATGAGGGTTGACCACCAGCGCAAACTAATTAGTTCATGGATGATTCTTCACAACACATAATACGTCACGGCATGCTTATCTAGGCAAGTGTCAAGCCCAAACGTATGAAAATGGACAGTAAGGATTCATACAGAACACACCCTTTGTCTATCTTAATACATATCCTTTACATTTTTGATATCTTTTAGTCATGTATATTTCGATCAACCATAGGCATTATACAATATACAAGGTTCAAAATAATCACGTACCAGTAGCATCTGTTTGAGTATGATGCCACTGCAACTGAGTAAGATGGTATTTGGAATTGGAGACCTCAGATCTTCTAACAAACTCACTTACTGCAATGTGTGGTCCTACATCGCTGTTTCTTCTCCTGGTTCCTTCTACAAGAGAGATCAAATTCTTTCCACGGAATTTTCTATGACGATGACGGTGTCTCTTCTTTACTTTGATAGTATGGCCTGGAGTCGATACACAAGCGCCCATATTTCTGACTCAGCTCACAAATTTCGCTGCTAATTTGTGCTGTCCCATGCCACATGGCAATTACAATTGTGGAACAGAAGAACTTAAGACACCTGATAATTGAGCACAAAAAATATAGAAATGTCTGATTATTATTTATACTGCCTTCATCTAGAGTTATAAATGTACGCATCAAAAGTTTTTAAAACACGCATACCTATAGTCACAAAGGAGTAATGATACAATGGATACACTGGACTTGCTGGTCTAAAATCTTGACTGTTCGACAGAATTTTGTAAGTTAACATGTGAAGACAGGGACTCACAATCAATCCAAATTAATAAAGTGCCGTTTGGCCATGAGAACCAAAAATTATTTTACTTTTTTGGAATTTTCAAAGTTGGAGTTGTGTTTGGCCATAACTTTTGCAATAATTATCTAGATCTTAAATATATATTTTTAAAAAACATAAAATATGATTTAAAAATAAAATATAATTTAAATGGGGTTATTTTATGAAAATAAAAAATTTAAAAAGTGAAAAAAGTGAGTTGGAAAAAAGTTCCAAATACAACTCCGGAGTTGTATTTAGAATTTTTATGGCCAAACACTATTTCCGGAAAAAAGTGAAATAATTTTCCCGAAAAAAGTGAAATTCTCATGGCCAAACGCCTACTAAATTTAGTGATAATGAGTTGATGTTGGTTCAAACTGTTTCCTTTCAGAAGTAAATACAAACCCTTGCCTTAAAGGAGTTCTAACATCTTGAACTAACTGTACAGTCTACAAAGGGCCAGTCTCAGAAGAGCGAATGCAGAAAAAGAAGGATAATCCTTTAACTCTACATAAAAGTTCCGAAATTGTACAACACACACCAATAGGACCTGCAAAGTAGCATTAAGGTAAGTCAACTTGAATCAGCCTTGATTTAGCAATTCCTAAATTTTCGACAGCATATTGAAACTCATAAAGGTAGGATAGAAACAGATCATAACTTAAGGTTTAGTAGCAGCGGAATGTAGGATCGAACCTGCAATATTCTTGCCACCACAAATATCAATCTAGGAGCATAAATATGACTATGAAACAAGCAGCTAGAGAAGAGGAAATCAAAGATAGTCAACAGATTCTTCTTTTGTTTGAGGTAGGGGTAATGATGTGATAGTAAAATATGATCAGTTGAATACATGTAGAGGATTTTAGAGGATTACAGATCTTTTATAGTATAATGATCACACTTTGTGAAAAATGACTAAACCTAAGAACTCTGACACCATGTTGAATTGTGCGATCATTTCATCTAAAATTTTACTACTAGAGAGGATACACTATTATTTATTTGATTATATCTAGAAGGTCGATGATAAAAGTAGGGAAGTTAGGTTACTCTTTGTTTTCAATTTGAACTATGTACATGTAGGAAATTTTATTAAAATAGTATATATTTATCAAGTGTATACACAATTTTACAAAGGGAACACACTTGAATCACACTAAGGTAAAACCTTTAACCCATAAAATATGATTGCAGATGAGAAAAGGCAAAAAAATGGAGACAAAAGTGAAAATGTCAAAGTAGAGAAGCATGATCAAAGAGGGGACAAGATAAGTTGTAATTTCTTTCGCTTAAGAGCAAATGCGTGAGTGATTATGGATGAAATGCACACAAACTAACAAAAGCATAAAACAAACTTTGTGTTAGAATAGAACTTTTTTTGCACATGTGTTGTTAAGTACATGGTGAACACAAAAAAAAATAACAATGTGCAGATTAGAGCAACATTATGGCAACAAAATATGAATCAACTAAGAGAAATATAGGGAGGAGGATCCCAACGTTATCCAGAGACGATAAAGACTTTTAAAGCCACTTTTGCATCATTCTAGGCTCCCCTAACCCTCCAAAAAGAAAAGAGAAGAAAAGAGGAAAAACAAATGCAATAGAACTAATAGTAGATAGAGCAAGCCTCAGTAGATATATTACATAATCCTTCAATTGACTTGGTTAATTCATATCTAATAAGTGTGTGAATACTTGAAGCGAATCTTTTCGGATACACATTTTTTCACTGATTGGGTGGATGGAAGCAATTGCAGTGCAAAAATAATCTGAAATGAAACACCTCGTCTATAAACATTGTAGAAAAGATATAATAAGAGCCTAATCGCTCTTTCTCGAATGGATTTAGTACGACGGAACAGGAGAGTGTCAGCCGGAGAAATTAATGCAACACGATAGAAGAATTTATTTCACCGTGTAAGATCCTTTGGTCAATCACGACTACCATATGCAGTTCATTTTCATTCTCTTTCCTGAGAAGAGGGATCAATGGTAGATAGCATGCTTCTCTCTTAGACAGGTGGCAACTTATACAACGGTCGGCCTTAAAACTTAGTGTACTGTTACAAAATACTTGCAACTACATGAATACATACCTGTAAACACTCCACCATCATTACAAAAAAACTGGATTTAGCTACGAACTTTATCTCTTAATTGATCGTAGCTAACAAAATTTTGTGATAGTCCGTCGCTAAGTAGGATTAGGCAGATTTTGCTGTTTAGCTACAACATTTGTCCGTCGCTAATTCTTACGGTATCTTTTTAGTAATGTGTAATATTCATTAGGAGCATGATCCAAATTGCAGAATCGTGATGCAAAGTATTATATTGTTGGGCGGCCACCAACAATTCTAAGAAGGGGATTCAAAAAAAAAAAATGCTAGAATGCCACATTTGAGAATCAAAAGCAATTTTCAAGTCACCTTTAAATCATTACATTAGAAGTTAAAGAGGATTCAATTTATATATACATATGGAATATTTTGTTACCTATCAGCATATATAATTTTTCAACGACGGGAATTCAAAACGATCCCTTTCGGACCATGTAACTTTGCCCCTGCCACCAAGCCCACTCAACATACATATATCAATTTAGCTAAGAAACAAAGGATAAATTTACCTGTTAGATGTTACTTTAATAAGTAAAGAGGAATATTGATAAAAGAAGCTTGGCTTGGTTTCTCCCTCTCTTTTGGAAAGAACAAACAAGAACCAGAAAGAGAGGGAGAGATCACAGTTCCAAATCTTCTCTTTTTCCAAACAGATCTATTTGTATTTTGGGTATTTTCCCCCTGTTTTATGTCAAAGGAATTTGATAGAGTGATTTATTTATATAGATGAGAGAGAAAATGAATGAGAAAAGGAAGGGAAGAAGTAAAAAAGGAACGTTCTTTTAGCTGCATGTGTGACTCTTTGCTTATTTCCTTCTCACTCCGTCCATTTTATCCATGCAACCCTTTATCTCCCTTCTATCATTCACCAAACACTTATTAGCGGTCCATCCAAAATTTAAATTCTTTGGGTTTAATTTCTAAGTGTAAAGATATCATATTTAGGTCTAATTCAACTTCAAAAGCAAGTTGTTATGAACATGACCACAATAGAGGACCCATTGAGGAGTTTGACAAATTATGTTTGAGACCTGGGTAGATGTCTATATATAGAAGGGAAAATATTGTATTAGGGTATGCTAAGACTTATGTTATTTTTTTTATTAGCTATTTTGCAATAGCACTCTAGAACTGATATGTACCCACAATTTGTGGAAGAACTTGAGCTAAGCCTAAAGAGCAAATGCTCTTGAACAATTTAAACTCTAGGGAAACAGAGTAGTTGAGAGAAAAGAGGGAAGAATTGTATTGATCTTTTCTAAGAATGTGATACCTTTACAATGAAAGTATTCCTATATTTATAGAGGTACATGGACAGAATGAACAGTGAAAATAGAATCCCAAAGTTAATGATAACTAACTGGGCTAACAGCTGAACACTAACCAACAATCACGTGTGACAACTGAATTAACTATCCCTCAACTAACTGAAATTAGGAATTGCTCTATTTGCTACATAACAATACCCCCCCCCCCCCCCGAAGACAATCCTTATCCTCAAGGATTGAAAGAAGGATATTGCTGGAGGAAAGCTAGTAATCCTCCCAAGTATTGTCTTCCTCAGCAGTATTAAACCATTTAATGAGCAATTGAGTGAGGGGTTTGCCATGTTTCTTATCCGTCCTCCTATCCAGAATGGCATCAGGCACCAGTAAGACATGGCCATCCGCTGAACGAACCACATGAAGAGCAGGAGACCCTGAATGGGGTCCTAACTTCCTCTTGAAATAAGAGATATGGAAGGTAGGATGAACCTTAGCATCTGGGGGAAAGGCTAAAGTATAAGCAACAACATCCACCCTAGCAATGACCTGGAATAGACCAAAATATTTGGCAGCTAACTTCTGATAAGCATGAACTTTCAAAGACAATAGTCTATAGGGTTGCAGCTTCACATAAACCCAATAACCTACTGCATACTCCCTCTCAGTTCTCCCTTTATCAGCCTGTGCCTTCATTCTATTCTGAGACCTGGCCAAGTGTGACTCGAGACTACTCAGGGTAGTTTATCTAGCCTATAGACTTATAGCCACCAATTCCAACTGGGATTCAAATGTCATGTAGGGAAGGAGTGGAGATGGGGGTCTAACCATATACAATTTCATAAGGGGTTGCATTAATGGCAGTATAGAAGGTGGTGTTGTACCACCATTCAGCCAATGAAAGCTACCGGGGACCCTCTCTAGGCTTCTCAAAAGTCATACACCTCAGGTAGCCTTCCAAGCACCTATGGACCACTTATGTTTGCCCATCTGTTTGGGGGTTATAAGATGTGGAAGTTAGAAGAGACACCTTCTTTATCTTGAACAACTCCTTCCAAAACTTACTGGTAAACACAACATCCCTGTCAGAGACGATTGACTTAGGCATCCCATGAAGTTTGAAAACTCTATCCATAAATAAATGAGCTACTTCAAGAGCAGTGTAGGGGTGTTTAAGAGCCATGAAAAGAGCAGCTTTGCTCAGCCTATCTACTACCATATAAATAGTTTTTTTTCCCGTTGGCTAAGGTAGACCCTGAATAAAATCCATAAAAATGTCCTGTCACACCTTATCAGGAATAGGCAGAGGCTGGAGTAGACCTGGATATGCAACATGTTCCCTCTTACACTGTTGGCACACCTCACAATGTCTAACATAAGCAAAAATATCATTCTTCATCCCTTTCCAGTAAAAGTCTTGCCTTAACCTTTGTAGAGTAGCTCTCATTCCTGAATGACCACATTTAGAGCTGGTGTGGTAGAAGTCCATGAGTTCCTTCCTTAAAGTAGGAATAGATCGCACTATCATCTTCCTTTTCCTTCTTAAGACCCTAGCCTGGTACTTATAATAAGGCTTATGACCACCTGCACTCCCAATGCTTTGAATTAGCTTAAGTAAAGAAGGATCCTGAGACCAAAAAGACTTAACATCTTCTAACAGCTGAGAATGTACCCCAGAGATGCTATTGAGCTGGATATGTTCATCTTTTCTGGATAAGGCATCAAGTACTACATTATCTTGACCCTTCTTGTAGTCAATAGTGAAGTCATAACCAAGGAGCTTGATTAACCACTTTTGATGACTTGGGGTAGTGATTCTTTGTTCTAGGAGGTATTTCAAACTATGGTGGTCAGTCTTAATCACAAATGTCCTTCCCAGTAAATAAGGCCTCCATTCTGTATTACAACAACTAAGGCCAGCAGTTCCCTTTCATATACTAATAAAGCTTGGTTCCTTTCACACAAACCCTGACTAAAGAAGGCAATTGGTCTATTGTCCTGGATCAATACAACTCCAATTCCACCACCCGAAGCATCAGTTTCTACCACAAAGTGCTTGGAGAAATCTGGGAGTGCTAGTACAATAGCTGCTTTCAACTCATCAAATGCTGTAGAAGCTGCAGGGTTCCAATGAAAGTTGTCCTTCTTCAAGAGATCATATAGGGGTCTAACAATGATCCTAAAACCCTATATAAATCTCCTGTAGTATCCACCTAGGTTAAGAAACCCTCTTAATCCTTTGTGAGTAGTTGGTTGGGGATGACTTACCACTGCTTCCACTTTCTAATTGTCCATAACAACTCCTGACTAAGAGATAATATGGCCTAGATAGTCAATCTGTTGAACCCAAAGGCACACTTACTCTTCTTGATGAACAAATAATGAGACCTAAGTATCTTAAATGCCTCTCCTAGATGGACCATGTGATCAGACCAGCTTTGACTGTAGATGAGAATGTCATCAAAGAAGGCAAATATGAACTTCCTTAGACATTCCTGAAAAATCTTGTTCATCAAACTTTGGAAAGTTGAGGGGCATTTGTCAATCCAAAAGGCATGATCAAAAACTCATAGTGGCCTTAATGTGTCCTAAATGCAGTTTTGGGAATGTCAGTTTCAAACATCCTTATCTGGTGGTATCCAAACCTTAAATCCAACTTAGAGAAGTACTTAGTACCATGAAGTTCATCTAATAGTTCCTCAATTACAGGGATAGGAAATTTATCCTTCACAGTGTTATTATTCAACTCCTTATATTCCACACACATCCTCCAAGTACCATACTTCTTCTTCACCATGATAATAGGTGAGGAATAGGGGCTGGTGGCGTGCCTTATTACTCCAGAGTGAAGCATATCCTCAACCAGCTTTTCAATCTCATCTTTTTGTAGTGCAGGATTTCTATAGGGTCTGTAATTGATTGGGGAAGTCCCTTATTATAGTAGAATCTTATGGTCATGCATTCTAAGGTGGTAACTACTTGAAAATTTCAAACAAATCATTATATTCCTCCAATATGCATTCTAACTCTTGAGTTTCAACATTAACTCCTTCAGTTTTGCCTTCCATTATCATCAACTAGCATCTCATTCAACATGTTCCTCCTTGTAAACACCTATTGAAATCATGCAAAGATCTGTTGGTTTTGCTAATAATATGTCCATGTTGTCTTTATAGATCATTTTTACTGTAGCTGGTTGTATTCCCCTTAATGAGATCTTGTGCCCCATGATGGTAAAATTCATCCTCAGCCTTCTGAAGTTCCACATAATATCCCCCAATATAATCAACCACTGTATCCCTAAGACCATATTGCATCCTCCTATAGGTAATACCAACATGTCATAGTCAAATGAGACTCCTTGCATCTTCCATACTAATATCTTTATTACATAATGATTCTGGATCCTTTTTCCATCAGCAACAGACACATCAAAGGGTGAAATAGTTGTCAGGACATACCCTAACCTCTTGGATGTATTCAAATCAAGGAAGTTATGTGTGCTACTAGTATCTATTAGCACATGTACTGCCTTTACCTTCCCAGATACAGTGACCCTCATGGTCCTAAAGTCATGAGATCCATTCATAGCATGTACAGAAACATGAGGTAGTTTAGCTCTCTCACTATCCGTTTCCAACCCTTGACCAATCATAGTCAAAATTTCAGCGGATCCACCATTATATCTTCCTCTAACTCTATAGGATCACCTTCTCCCTCATCTACCTCCATATAGAAAACTGCCTCTTCTTCTTACAGACATGACCATAACTCTACTTCTTATCACAGTTAAAGAATAGCCCCTTGCTCCTCCTCTCCTCCATTTTAACTGGACAATAATTTTGCATTTCTGAGGTGGGGTTTTGGGTTGGTGTGGGATGGATTCTGGCTTAGGGAATTCATGGTTTTAGGATTGGTGGTAGATGGTTTGGATGAGTGGATAGGTTCATATGAGAAAGAAGTGTTGGTAGAGGAAAATTTGGGGTTGTTTTTGGGATTAGGTTGTATATAAGAGGTAAAGAACACCTGCTTTTGGATAGATAGGGTCTTTTCTTGTATTCTAGCTAAGTTAACTACTTTAGCCAGTGATATAGGTGCTAGGATCTTAACGGGTAAGCCAATTTCAGGTTTCAGACCTCTAATAAAATAACTAACAACATAATCTTCTGAGAGATCAACCCTGGTAAGAAACTCATCAAAGAGGTCTATGTAATCTTGGACATAATTTACCTGCCTCAATTCCTTGAAGTCTCCCATAGGGTCATAAAAAAGCTGCTCCAAACCTTACATATAGACTTCCTACTTACTCAGCCCACCTTGGACATTCCCTTGATAGCATATGCTTCATATATGACTGGTGCCACTGCAGGGTCTTGCCTTCCAAGTTGCAAGATGCAATATTAACCCTTGAATCCTCAGGGTTTCATCTATATCAAAGAACTTCTCACACCTATATATCCATTCCTTTAACCCTTGGCCATCAAACTTAGAAAATTCTATCTAATAGTTATGAATGCGTAGCTGGTAGTTGCCATTTCCAGCTCTGTTGTCACCCCCGACCCCTTTCTGGTCCTCCATTATTCTCCACCTGCACTGGAGGAGGTGGAATTCCTTGGGGATTTATAGATGCTGCCAACATTCTTCGAAATTCTTCCATGGATTGAGTCACACTGGTAGTTACTGATTGTCGAATCTCTGCCATAGAATTGCTCACCCCTTCCATGGAGTTTTTGAGATTATCGACTTCCTTACGCAGTTCTTGCATACGAGTGTTGTGATCTCCCATAGCTACATGTCAGAGAACCTCTAGCTTTGATACCAATGATAAGTACCCATAATTTGGGTAAGAAATTGAGCTAAACCTAAAGAGAAAATTACTGAATCGCTCTTGAACAATTTAAACTCTGGGGAAACAGAGTAATTGAGAGAGAAGCAGGGAAGAATTGTATTGATATTTACTAAGAATGTGCTACCTTTACAATGAAAGTATTCCTCTATTTATAGAGGTACATGAATAGTACGTGAATAGTAAAAACAAAATGAAAAGTGAAAACAGAATCCCAAAGTTAGTTATAACTAATTGGGCTAATAGCTGAACTCTAACCAACAGTCACGTGCGACAACTGAATTAACTACTCTCCCTCGACTAACTGAAATTAAAAATTGCTCCATTTGATATGTAACAAGAACCTCCCTTTTCTATTTTCTTTTTGGTTACTATTGATGAACAATTTGCTTGTAAGCTCTTTATTGATTTATCCAAAGCTTTAATTTGTTACATTGATGCTTTCATTGACTCCATTTACTATCTCCTACGGTGGACAACGAACTCGCAGCTCTCTTATATTCAACTATGAGTTTCACTTCATCCATATCTGGTATTCACTCTCTTGCAGAGTCCAATCAAAAATTGCTTCAAGCTCTACGTTCTCTAGTTGCTTCATTCTCAGCCGTAGGGATGGCAATGGAGAGGGGGCGAGGTGGTTGTGGGTCAGACCTGCATAAACCTGTGAAGGCTTTAACTCGCCCTGCCCTGCCCCACATAACATTATTTTTGATTTTTCACCTACCCCGCCCGCCCGCACCGTATTAACCCACCCTACCCTGCCCCGCTTAAACTTTAAATTGGCGAGAAGCAAACTCAAAGCATAAAAAAAGGAGATAAACTTTGAGGAGAATTGTCTTGTATCCGTGATGAACATCCCTTTTAATAATTGCAAGGAAATTATTTAATAACTGACGCCAACAAATTATTTCTCTTCTTCTGGAAAGAAAATGTAATCAAATAATTTCCATTAACAAACATAAAGGATCATATCAACTCTGTACTAAAGCATTTAAATGTTTAGTGAACTTTCAAATTTTAAGAAGCAATAATTATAAAAATCCACATTAACCTGCACCCACATGGAATTTTTATTTTTCAATTTTAACCTGCCCCGCCCCTTCCCTGCCCCATTGCCATCCCTACTCAGCCAGCTCCAGTGGAGTTGGGTTGATTCAACGGCTACAATGGAGAGGGTTGGGTTTTTCAGGTAGAGCTCTATTTTGATTTTTATGCCATCTCGAATTATTACTCCTTTTATCTCGATACTGATGCCCTTGTATGGTTTAGTTGGATGGATCACAACTATCAATTAGTTGATTGGAAGCATTTTAAAGAGAAAGTGATGTTGTGATTTCCTAATAGAGTTATTGTTGCGCCAATGTGGTGCTTGGTTGATCCTTCTCAGGCTCGTTTTGACTATGTCAGCTCTGCACCTATGGTTTCACCAGTGACTTAGGTATTTTCATTTGCTAATCTGAGCAATATCCCTACCTATTGTGTATCTGAATCAACTTCCAAAGGTGGAAACTCAAATGTGGAACAAGTGTTTGATGAAATGCCATATACAGAGGATTCACCATTTAGTTCCAATAATGAGGTACTTGTGTCTATAGAAGGATATGCATCCCACCTATTTGATGAATATTCCCAACAAGCCAATCACAAAGTTTTCATGGATGAGCATTCTGATTCACCAATTTGTAGCCTGGAAAGTCACTCTAATCAAGAAGATGGAAAATAAGAGGAGGGGTGTGATGTACAAGCTGCATTTGAAGGCTAAATGAGTGCGGTTCAAAAGACTTTGGTTTCTAACGACCAAGAGTTTGTTCTAAGGGATTTTGCACCAATCTTAGGGAATATCCATTAAATATTCATGTTTCTACAACTGGGAGTTTATCTAAATGTGCATCCTATTCTATTAGCCACATCTCATGCTTATTCACCAAATTCGACTCTTTTGCACCATCTTATGTCAGCGGACGACACAAAATTTAAACTCTTGGGTGAGAAGCATCCTCTTGGTTGGGTACTTGATACTTGTTTCTGTCATAAGAGGACATGCTTATTTCTCTATTTTGAGCTTCAACCAGTACTAGATATTTTATTATTTAGTAGCATTGTGGATGCTTGGGTTTATATAGGGGAACTAAGTGATTCCTTATCTTATGTGGCTGAGACACTTCATAGGTTTTATAACAAATTGGGAATGTATCCTTACATATGGAATCGGTCCTCTCAACAACTATTTGATAATATGTGCTAAACATATGACTGCTTGAAGGTGTCTACTGACAATTCCAGAGGAGATGCAATTGGTATCCAATGCCAATTTGACTTGGTGAGGTCAACAACAGGGAATCCAATAATTGCTTCATATTTTATACCATCAATGTTTAAATCTGTCACCCTTATGTTAGATAGAAAAATTTAACGGTGTCTCTTATTTAATGCGTTTCATGCTATACCAACTATGAAGTTTGGAATGAATCAAGTTGCGATTATTGCATACAAGTCTCTTGTTTTCATATTGGAGTTTGAAGAGGCTTTCAATCTAACTTTCTCTATATTTAGAGCTTATGATCGTTCCACTTTAGCATATCACTATAATCCAAAGTATAAATCCATGGCTCTTATTTTGCACATATCAAATACACAGGACAGTGCATTCACAGAACTTCTTATTGTAGAGTTTGCTATGATACATGTTGAACTCGATAGGAATTTTGTATTGAGTGTCTCCGTCATGCCCAGATGCTACCCCTAAACGTAACAGGGTGCTTAGTGTCACAAGTGACCCCAAGCTAACCCCTGGTCTGGCATAACTAAGTAGTTCTGATTAAAATGCTATCTGTGTGAAAATAACATCTGAAGTAATCAAGAGAGTTTAAAAATACTTAAGCATGAGATAAATCTATTTATAAAACTAACATCAAAAGCTGAAAACTATATACTCTACCTAAAAACCTCTAACTGAGATGAGTTGTTGGAATCGGTACCCAACTACTCTAAAAGTCTGAAAACTAAAATAAATGACTGAAATAATGAAACAAGTCATGTCCTTGAACTATGAGGACTCACCAACTGACTATTGAGAAAGCTGAGAAATCGAGCTAAGCGTGGTCTAGATGCGGAGCGCCTGAACCTGCATCATGATAAGATGCAACACAAAAGTATACGTCATTACTCTGAATGTACTGAGCATGCGGGATATACACTAATCTATATGAACATGCAGGTATACTAAAGCATGATAAAATAATTTGAGCATAACGGATAAGCTGAAATGTGAGACTGAAAATAAGATGATGCAATGACCAAGTATCAAACATAAATTAGATAAATCCTGAACTGAATATCTGAATACTGAATACTGAATACAAGGTCTATGCAATATTGAATCTGAACTGTGGGAGATACTATTAACCGACATAACCCAAGCTGAGCTAACTATGGGGCCAACCTATAACCCTGGCTGGAAGGGTGTTCATACCTTGCCAAGGGTGCGAACACTAGATGGAATGGATCCACTAATCTGATGTCCAACAAGGGACTAGGGTGTCAATCCTAAACTGACGGGTGACCCCTATAGAACCTACAGTGGCACCGTAGTTCTGGTACTCAGGGACTTTTACTAAAGGTCTCAGCCTAAACTGATGGTTAAGCCTTCATCCCTTCGTCCGCTCGGTGCTAAGTTTACTCCCATTTGACTATGTAAATTACACAAATACAATCTAATATACTAGATAGCTCAAATACTGATCATTTTGAGAATGCACAAAATACTGAAAACTGAGGGCGTTCAATTCATGAAGTTCTGACTGACTAAAATATCTGACTAACATGCATGAACCTAGAAATTTATTGGGTGTTCATAACCCACCATCCTAACGAATTTAATAAATCATAACAATGCTAAGATCTGGCTGAAATAGAGAGTTTATACATGGAATTCAAAAATTCAAGTATGATATCACAGAGTCAGGATTCTAGGATTCTGAGAACATGATAGGGCCGAAGTTCATAAAACATGAAATTAAAAGTTTATAATTCGTGGGGAAACTAAAATACAAGAGGGTTCGTAAGAATCATTGAAACCCTAGGTCTGAAGACTAACTGAAAACTGAAGATACTAGATTATTTAGGGACTCAATGGGTCAAAGTATACCCATTCATGAAATCCCACATACCTGAAGGTAAAGTTCACGAAATAATCCTTGGATTTTGTGGCCTGACTTGGGAGAAACCTCTGCTTGTTCTTGAGAAAAGAGAACGCTTCTTTTTTCTTAATTTTGCTAAGTGTTGATTTGATTAGGGGGATTGAGGGAATTAAAAGTGAAAATCTTCTTTAATTACTCCCCAAAACAACTAAGGGTCAAAGTCAAAAGGTTAGGGAAAAGACCGGAATGCCTCTGAATTAATATTAGAAAACTGTTGAGAAAATTTGTGATCTGGGTTCCACGGGTAGGAACCATGGTCCGTGGATGCTTCCACGGCCCGTGGAATCCTTTCGTGGTTCTGGGGAATCTTGTTCTGAGCTTCTAGAACTTTTCCACAAGGGTGGTCCATGGTCCGTGACAAGTTCCATAGTCTGTTGATCCCTCATGTGGATCAGACCCTGAAAGCCTGCATGCAGGACCTTTTCCACGGTTGGAAACCATGGCCCATGGTTCTATACATGGTATGTAGATCCTTCTCATGGACTAAGACCTGAAGGTCTGGTCTGTAGGTCTAATTCCACAAAGGCCTTTCACAGCCCGTGAACTCTTCCACAGTCCATGGAAACCGTCTGTGGTTTTTTTCTGGACTCTAATTCTGCTTTCCAAGTAGCTCCTTCAACAAAATAATTCCTCCATAGGACTTTCAGTGAAGCGATTTCTTTATTCGTCAACCTACAAACCTGACGATCGAGAATCTCGACTAGAACCTTTTCATAGGTGAGGTTATCCTTTACACGCACATTCTCTACTAGCACAATCGATACAATATCACCCACACACTTCTTCAACAGTGAAACGCGGAAGACTGGGTGAACCACTTCTAGCTCAGCTGGCAACTCTAACTCATAAGCTACCATACCAACCCTATTCAGGATTCTGTAAGGACCGACATATCAGGGACTGAGCTTCCCTTTCTTGCCAAATCGCATCACACCCTTCATGGGTGATACTTCTAGGAAAACCCAATAATCAACTACAAATTCTAAGTCCCTCTTTCTTACATCTGCATAGGACTTCTGACGGCTCTAAGCTATATTCAACCTTTATCTAATGAGCTACACTTTCTCCATAGAATCATGAACTGAATTTGGCCCAATCAATACTGCTTCACCTACTTCAAACTAGCCAACCAGTGATCTACACCTCCACCCATAAAGTTCTTCATACGGGGCCATCTGAATGCTAAAATAAAAGCTATTATTATAAGCAAACTCGATGAGTGGCAAGTGCTCATACTAATTACCTTTGAAACCAATTACACAAGTTCTCAACATATCCTCTAAGGTTTGAATTGTACGCTCTTCCTGACCATCCATCTAGCGGATGAAATACTATGCTGAGATTTACTTGAGTACCAAGACCTTTCTGAAATAATCTCTAGAAATAAGATGTTAACTGGGTGCCCCTATCTGAGATGATAGACAAGGCTACCCCCTAGACATAACATGGTGCTTAGTGTCACAAGTGACCCCAAGCTAACTCCTGGTCTGGCATAACTAAGTAGTTCTGATTAAGATGCTATCTGTGCGGAAATAACATCTGAAGTAATCAAGAGAGTTTAAAATACTTGAGCATTAGATAAATCTATTTATAGAACTAACACTAAAAGCTAAAAACTACATACTCTGTCTAAAAGCCTCTAACTGAGATAAGTTGCTGGGATAGGCCCCCAGCCAACTTTAAAAGTCTGAAAACTAAAATAAATGACTGAAATAATGAAACAAACCATGTCCTCGAATTATGAGGATCACCAACTGACTGTTGAGAAAGCTGAGAAATTAAGCTAAGCATGGTCTAGATGCGGAGCGCTTGAACCTGCATCATGATAGGATGACGCACAAAAGTATGCGTCAGTACTCTGAATATATAGATCATACGAGATATACACTTATCTATATGAACATGCAGGTATATTGAAGCATGGTAAAATAATCTAAGCATAACGGATTAGCTGAAATGTGAGACTGAAAATAAGTTGATGCAATGACTAAGTATCAAACATAAACTGAATAAATGCTGAACTGAATATCTGAATACTGAATACAAGGTCGATGTAATACTGAATCTGAACTATGGGAGATACTGTTAACCGACATACCCCAAGCTGAGCTAACTATGGGGCCAACCTATAACCCTAGCCGGGAAGGGTGTTCATACTTTAGCAAGGGTACAAACACACGCTGGCATGGATCCACTAATCTAATTTCCAACAAGGGACTTAGGTGTCAAGCCTAAACTGACGTGTGACCTTTATAGAACCTACGGTGGAACCGTAGTTTTGGGACTCAGGGACTTTTACTAAAGGTCTCAGCCTAAACAGATGGGTGAGCCTTCATCCCTTCGTCCGGTCGATGCTAAGTCTACTCCCAACTAACTATGTAAATTACACAAACATAAACTGATATACTAGATAGCTCAAATACTGATCATTCTGAGGATGCACAAAATACTGAAAACTGAGGGCATTCAATTCATGAAGTTCTGACTGACTAAAATATCTGAATAACATGCATGAATCTTGAAACTTATCGGGTGTTCATAACCCATCATCCTAACAAATTTAACAAATCATAACAATGCTAAGATCTGGCTGAAATAGAGAGTTTATAAATGGAATTCAAAAATTCAAGTATGATATCACAGAGTCAAGATTCTACGGTTCTGAGAACATGATATGTTCGGAGTTCATAAAACATGAAATTAAAAGTTCATAATTCATGGGGAAACTAAAATACAAGAGGGTTCATCAAAATCATAGAAACCCTAGGTATGAAGACTCACTAAAAACTGAAGATACTAGATTACTTTGGGACTCAATGGGTGAAAGGATACCTATCGATGAAATCCCATATACCTGGAGGTACCTACAACTGGTATGACTATAAGTCAGCATGGACAAATTTCCTTTATTTAAGACCAAGACACACTTGGTTCGTAAAAAACAGTCCAAGTATTACCAAAGCTACCATTTCTCAATGGTTTTATGAATGGTGGAATTTATTTGGAAGAATCGAAAAGATCCTTCCCCAATAATTTCTCAGCAAATTTGAAGAATTTCAAATTAAAGAAAAAATTACCACATTGCCAGAGCATATCAAATTATGCAAATATTATATTCAGAAAAGAATATCCTATATTATTACTTGGAATTTCTCTAAGACTGATATAGAACGAATTAAATATTTGTGTAAACAAATTCAAGTTAAAGGTTGGGTTCCCAAACAACCTAAGACTAAAGTCCAGATGAATCCATCATCAAAGTCTCCATCAACAATGAATTCATCCAAAGCATCTCTCAAAAAGAAATTGGAAGATGCATTGAAAAACTTAGATGAATATGAGGAATCACAGATCATGAAAATGATAGAAGATGCCGCTTCTACAGAAGGCAGCAGTGAAGACAATGGTGATATGTGTAAACCCCAAAGTTTGGCCTTGGCTTACATGGATTCCTATTATGAATAGGAAAAGGACCCTTGTGGAAAAATAGAGGCAAAGCCAGAATTATTTTTCCATTATGTGGCATTTCACTATTCTAAATTGGCATCTGATGAGAGGCTAAATGACAAACCAAGTGGGACCTTATGTTTCCATTGAAAAAAAGAGATTCCCACTATCTCTACTTTATTAAAAGTAGGACCCTCCATTAGTGTCGGCAAGATCTGGACCCTTCATTAGAGTCGGCAATATCTTAATCGTCCATCTGTTCTTCCACAATGAAAAGGGTAACCCTTCCCCTCCATTCCTCTCCTATATAAGGAAGACTTCATTAATGTTTAGGGGCATCAGAAAATTTCCAATATTATTCTGAAAACTCATCCATGATTACTCAGAAATTGTCAGAGAAAATCTGACAGATTATTATGATTCTGACAGTTTAACATAAGAAGGATCTTAAGTAAAGCGTAATTATAAGAGAAATAACTTACAAGAAACTGACGTTTATTGCATAACTTCAAACATAGCTTACAAGAGGGAATTACAAGAAAGAGGAGTTTTCAGAATTATATTGGAAATATTTTGATGCCCCTAATCATTAATGAAGTCTTCCTTATATAGGAGAGGAATGGAGGGGAAGGGTTACCCTTTTCATTGTGAAAGAACAGATGGATGATTAAGATCTTGCCGACTCTAATGGAGGGTCCAGATCTTGCGGACACTAATGGAGGGTCCTACTTTTAATAAAGTAGAGATAGTGGGAATCTCTTTTTCTCAATGGAAACATAAGGGCCCACTTGGTTTGTCATTTAGCCTCTCATCGGATGCCAATTTAGAATAGTGAAATGCCACATAATGGAAAAATAATTCTTGCTTTGCCTCTATTTTTTCACAAGGCAGCCATGATGGCCAAGTACCCTCGCCTCTTTCCTCCTGACTCAACTTTAGCTTGAGGTAATAGTTTTTATCCAGTTTCTCAGTTTACCGATGTGTATTTCAGTCTCAGTATCATGTTTCCTCAGCTAATCCTGCATTTTTAGCATGCTTTCATGTACTTAGGATTTCATTCAGTTAGGAAATCAGCTTTCAGGATTCAGTAGGTAGGGATTACAACTCTTTCCCTCCAAACTCAGCTTGTTTGGTATTTATTCAAGGATGAATGATCCCAAAGGGGAGATATTGTAATACCCCAGAAAATCCTAATCCTAGAACTAGACCAAATATCCTAAGTGTTCAGCTCTCAAATCTCCATTTTAACTAACCCTTTTCCCATTTGTTACCTCCTTGGTCCGCTAAGTAAGAATAAGGCAAGTTCTAACATTGGCCAGCATTAAAAAGTGATCAAAGTGAAGAGAAGAACAATACATGCATAAATACCATCTTAGAATTACTAAGTACTTTGCCTACTTTGTTAATCCATCATGGTTTCCATAATCCTAGTTGTGGATTTAGCTACTCATGTTCATCAGCAGACAATTAGAATTTGTTGAAGAATTCATGATCATAAACTTACAAGAAAAAGTAAAGAAATCTGAAAACTTGAATAATTGAAGAAGAATCAAGAATCAAGAACCAATGAATATGTTAATATCTCAAAACCAAGAACAAATCAATACCAATTATTTACGAATATGTTTCCTAAAAAATATATAGCATAAACGTAAAATAAAACCTAGGAAAGGTATTTATAAACATCACAAATCCTATCCTAAAAAGACAAGGAAAACTGGAATTGGCAACTTTCACGGACACAGTCTACGATCCATGGAACTATTTACGGGTCATGAAAGGTCCTCGTAAAACTCAAAGTTTTTGTCATCTTACAGGTTCACTTCCACGAGTGCCATCCATGACTTGTGGAATGATTTATGGCTCGTGAACTGGTCTCATGGATCTTAGGGTGTTTGTCTTCTTGCAGCTTCTCTTCTACGAGTGTTATCCATGACTCGTGGACTGGCCTCGTGGATCTCAAGCTTTTTGCTCCTCCTTTGATCAGGTTCCATGAATAGGAATTAGGACTCGTGAATAGGTCCATGGTTTATGGAAACCTCTAATAGATCTCAGGCTTCAGTCACCCTCTTCAGTAGTCTGTCCATGATTGACTTCTACGACTCGTGGATGCATTCACGACTCATAGAGTTGAGTCGTGGAACTCAGATTTAGCCTATTTTGCAATCTTTTTCTATACTTAGCTTCCGAACCTTTTTTTCTTGCACAATACTCAAAAACACATCAAATATACTAAAAATCGCTAAAGAACATAATCCAATTCCATGTTTTAAGCATTGAAAGAGCTGCAAAACTACGATATATCAACACCCTCAACTTACAACCATTTCTTGTCTTCGAGCGACAAAACAAAACTATCCTAGAATGATGCTTAAGCAAAAGAAAACTAGGAACTATAGCAGTCACATGGTTCAAACAGTTCAACTTACAACTTATGCCCCTCTCGTTCTCAGTATAAAACAAGTTCACATGTACCATTTATCAAGATAACACAAGAGTATCCATGGATGACATTACGATATCAATAGACAAGCTAGCATACACAGATGACACTTACACTAATAGTCAACAATCAATGTTACTCTAGTGCCCTTACTATAAAGAAGTTATAATCACGAAGTAAATCATTAAATATCTGGGCTTGAACTAGAACACTCATACTCACAAAGAAGTTCAAGCAATGCATGCACAATACTATAGGCTTGCCCTTATATTCTATGCCTCAGTTTTCAAATAGTTGGACTAGGATCACTATAGGATTTTACTCGGCTTGTAACGTAGTCTCGGGGACAGGTATGGTATATTTGGGAAATAGTGACTACGTCCTCCTTGACACTACGCTATGTTTTTTTAACTTTTAAACCACTCTTTTTTTCTCCCTTATTCTCCCTTTTCTATTCTTTGTTTTTCATCAAGTGAGAGATGTGGCTTTTATTTCAAAATCACCTTCTTTTTCATCATATTTTCTTCTTTTCTTTCTTTTCTCTCTCTCTCTCTCTATATATATATATATATATTTTTTTCTAGCACATACGCCACACCCATTATTTTTCTCCTTTTTAATCACTAACATTTTCTTTTCATACCCCATACTTCTTATTTACCCCCACAATAGCCACCCTCAACTTAGGTGATTTGCCTGAGTTGAGGTGCACAATGTCCAAGGAGGGACCAGGGCCAAATTGAAGGTGAATATGCTAAACAAACAAAAAAAAGACAATTTTGGCTCAAAATCAGGGATGAAGGGATATTAAATTCATTTGGATGGTCATTTAGGCTAAGTGGACTATTTCAAAAATGGCCTATGATCCTTTCCTAACCAACTATCCTATAGCCTAGGCAAGACCAATCGGGCAAGTTCTGAATTGGCACACAATGCAAGAATAGTACGAATACAGCTCACACGCACATGGCACAGAGTTAAACAACCAATTGCTAACTTATCAGATTCATGACCTAACTTAAGTTATTTATCACATCAATACTCATAATGTCATGCACAAATCGATAACATTTAGTCAATCAAAAATGGCTAATCATGTCACACAAAATTTTGAGGGGTCTCCATTTTTCAGTCAAAATCAAATTCAAAATCAGACCATACACTGCACTAAGTTCCTATTATTTTTTTTACTACACACAACCTATCTAAACATGTTGGTTCAACAGAAATAAAGGTCCATGGGGAAAGAACACAGTAAGAAAACCTCACAGAATTAGATACTCAGTGGTACCCTCTTGGGGTTGTCTCCTAAGTAGCACTTGATTTAACATCGCAGCACGACGCGGGTGTCTTGGCTACTCAGATTTTGCCAAGATACCCATAAAAACACATGGATGGATGTCACCACCCCACCAAAAAGGGATATGCATTATCCTCAATGAACCAAGAAAGGTAAATACGTAAGGAGGCAGGAATATACCTGTAGCGCCTAGGCGCTGGCGTCTGATAGTAGAGACAAGGCTTGTGGTGTGGAACCTGTATCAGAAACAATGGTAGCAGTGGCCATCGCGCTCAATGGATCAACAATAGTAGGGACCATAGTAGGTTCCCTACCACCAGTGGCAGACTCTAGAATAGCAAGACTAAGAGATGTGGCTCCTCCAATAACTCGAGCCAAACTAGTGGACTCACCCTGAAGTCTACATTGCTCCGCCTCCTCACAAACTCGCATCTTGTCTAAGGATAGTCACATGGCAGTAGCAGTGTCTCTTTTTTGTAACACTCTAGAACTTCCAAACCTGTACCCAACTCAGAAAAAAATAGAAAATAAAATTTTCCAAGTCCCAGCCGGAACCACGGATGGTTTTCATGGACTGTGGAACAGACCATGAGTCATGGAATGCATCCGTGGAACTCATACAGAGACCAGCCAAGTTGGTTCAAGACCATGAGTCAGAACCACGGACCGTGGAATGATCCACGAGTCATGGGTTCCACTTGTGGAACTTAGACCTGAGACCCAACTGTTCCTCAGGAACCACAATTGGGTTCCACGAACCGTGGATAGTTCCATGGGTCATGAACCCAAGTCATGAAACTTAGACCTGCAGCATGACAAAAGGGCCCAGGAACCACGACAAGGTTCAATGGGTCGTGGAAGCCTCCACGGACCGTGGAACCTGAGTTGTGAATTTCAACAGTTTTCTTTTAAAATTTACAGGGGCATTCCAGACCTTTTCTACCTCTTTTAAAGCCTAAACTATGTC
The DNA here is from genome assembly GCA_003996215.1 of Jaltomata sinuosa. Taxonomy (NCBI): domain Eukaryota; kingdom Viridiplantae; phylum Streptophyta; class Magnoliopsida; order Solanales; family Solanaceae; genus Jaltomata; species Jaltomata sinuosa. The sequence goes on from QJPP01007275.1 coordinate 832,144, forward strand.
ATTTTTCTTAGTCTAAGCCTGATTAATTAGTCAAAAACTACCTAAATCACCTATTCTCCTTAAATCCTCAGATACTTAGAAAGAAAAGGAGAAAAGAGGCGACAGTTTCTCTCAAGAACAAGCAAAAGGTTTTCTTCAAGTTCAGCCCTAAATCCAAAGGTTCCTCCATAAAATCTCCTTCTAGGTATGTGGGATTTCATCGATAGGTTCCTGGTGTTGATGCTAAAAGAATTTGACTTTGAGGTCAAGGACCAGAAGGGTACAGAAAAATCAAGTAGCAGATCACTTGTCAAGACTACAGAAAGAAGCGATGCTGAAGCTGAATGATGGGCTAGAGATTGATAATTATATCCCAGATGAGCGAGTGTTGGCTGCCTCCCAAGTTCTGATTCTATGGTTTGCATACTTTGCCAACTATTTGTCAAGTGATGTGGTGCCTCTTGATATGTCTGTCCACCAGCAAAGAAAGTTCATGCCCGATGTTAAGAAATTCTTCTGAGAGGAGCCATTCTTATTTCATGTATGTGCTGAAACCATGATTCGTAGATGCGTATGCATGAGGCTGAGATGATGGAGATATTAGAAGCTTGTCACTTATCCCCTATTGGGGGACATCATAGTGGCATCTAAACAACTCATAAGATCTTGCATTGCGGATATTATTGGCCTACCTTCCACAAGGACGCCAATGATTTTGCTATGTCTTGCAGTAGGTGTCAGAAAGAAGGTGGTATATCAAGAAAGCATGAGCTTCCTCTTAGTCCAATCCTTGTGATTAGACTATTTGATGTGTGGGGTATTGACTTCATGGGTCCTTTTATGATGTCGAATGGGATGAGGTACATATTGGTGGTTATTGACTACGTATCTAAGTGGGTGGAGGCAGTTGCGCTTCCCAGTAATAAAGGCAAGTGTGTCACAACAATCTTGAAAAAGAACATCTTTTCTAGATTTGGTACACCACGAGCAATTATTAGTGATGAAGGCTCTCACTTTTGCAATAAGTTATTCCATGCTTTGCTTGAAAAGTATGTAGTGAAAAACAAAGTTGCAACCCACTATCATCCTCATACTAATGGGCAAGTTGAGCTTTCCAATCGCGTGATAAAGTCAATCCTATCCAAGACTATGAATGCGAATAGAACAGATTGATCTAGAAAATTGGATGATGCTTTGTGGGCGTACCGGACTGTATACAAGACACCAATAGGTATGTCACCATATCAACATGTGTTTGGGAAGGCATGTCAACTACCGGTTGAGCTTGAGCATAAGGCCATGTGGGTACTGAAGAAGTTGAATTTAGACTGGTCTGCAGCATCATTTCAGCGGCTTGGTCAGTTGAATGAGTTAGATGAGTTTTGCCTCAATGACTATGAAAGTTTAGCACTGTACAAAGAAAAGATGAAATTGTATCATGACCAGAAGATTGAGAAGAGAAATTTTGCACCGGGTGATTTGGTTCTACTGTTCAATTCCTGACATTGTGTGTTTCCTGACAAGTTGAAGTTCAAATGGATTGGACCATTCAAAGTTGTACAAGTGTTCCCACATTGTGCAATAGAGCTTGAAAATCATGAGGGCTAGAGGTTCAAAGCAAATGGTACGCGTATCAAGGCTTATTTGGGAATAACAGAGGAGCTGAAAGCGGTTGAAGTCTGGACCCTTGGTGAATTCTGAGTAATCAAGGAACCTGTATCGTGCCGCAATGTTAAATCAGGTGCTGCATGGGAGGAAACCCATGAGAGAAACTTGATAAAGTCTGAGTAATCAAGTGACCTACGTTATGCGGCGATGTTAAATCATGCTCTATTTGGGAGGCAACCCTAAGGCTAATGTTTGTTATGTCTGCAGGGATAAGTGTAGGAAAGGCACTGGAAAAGATAAAATCAGAAAAAAGGTAAGTGAAGTTCCACGAGAAAAGTTCACAGACTATGGTTCAATCTATGACACATAGACTCTACTCGTGGAAGACATGTCAAAATTCGTTAAGTGCAGAACAGAGTCTACGAGCCAGTCCCGAGAGCCATTATTTAAACCACGAGCCATGGTGTTGTCTCGTAGAAATCAGGAAAAATGACCATCTGCAGAACAGGTTCTATGAACCAGTTCCAGAACTTGTTCCACGAGCCTGTTCCACGACTTATGGTTTAATCCATGAATCATGAACTGGGGTCGTGGAACTCAGGTATGTTTCTTTTAAAATCACTTTTCACCCGCGTCGAACCTGATCTGACCCGTGACCTTGTTTCAATTAAAATCAACCAAAATTAATTTTTCCTCCATTTTTCAAACACCAAAACCGACCCTCAAATTCCCTTCTCCTATTCAAACACAAACTCATCACTTTCACCTCCGAATCAATTGAGTTATTGCCCAAATCACCCCTAAATTTACCCCATATGATTTGACTCAACTGTTTCTTCACCATAAGTGCTTAAAAAATGCATAAAACTTCACATTCGGTCATGGGTCGAGGTCTTTGCTCAAAATCACAAGTATTTATTCACGTTCCTCCATGAATTCTAAGTTATGAAATCCAATTCTGGCCTTATTCAAATTATTAGGTGTAGTAACATGACCTAGGTTGGTTGTTTAAAATTGATGTCAAAACCCTAAGGGATGATGGTTTGTCATGAGCAAATACTTGTATTTAGTTAATTATTTTGCATAAATGTTGAAAGTTGCTGAAAGAATACACAAAATTGAAAAAAAAGGTTTTTAGCCTAATGTTACAATGATCACAAGAGAATTCTATAGGTCGTGGTTCATTCCACAGACTGTGGAATGCACTCGTAAAAATCAGATCAGAGGACTGCTCTCAGAAGTAATTTTCACAAAGGTCGTCCATGAGCCGTGGATCAAACCACAAGTTGTGGATGGCACTCGTGAATCTCAGACCTGCAGACAATTAAAATTGTCTGATTTCTATGAGGGACATCCACGAGTCATGGATCAAACCATGGGTCATAGATGACACTCATGGAGCTCAGACCTACAAGTAGTTAAATTTTCCTGAGAACCACGAGGGGTCTTCACGAGCTGTGGTTTATTCCACTGGCCGTGAAACCCACTCGTGGATCCCCAAGTACAGAAAAACTATAATTTTTTTGGTTGATTTTGGGTTTACATGTTTCTGCTGTACTGATATTCTCCCTCGCAGGTACCATACCGCCAAAGAATACCCCAGAAATGGGTAAAGCCCGCACAACAAATGAAGTCAAAGAAAGGGCTTGGACACTCAAGTCTAGACTCACTGACGAGCCTGACGAATCTGAATAGAGCGGGTCCGAAGAGGTCAATGAGATCCAATTAGACCCAAATATGGTTCCTCGGACTATGAGGCAAGGGGCATAGACATAGGCGACTGAGGAGGCAGCACTGCAACTGGCCCTCACAGTCTCACCACAGGCAACGACCACTTCTCCACAGACTGAAGAGGGAGAGGGTTCTTCAGACGAAGGAGATAGTAACGAAGAGAGTAACATCGGTACTGGAGAAGAAGGGATTATTACAATGCTGAGTAAGATTCAGGTGATAAAAGTTGCACTTATTCAGCCACTCCAGAGTCTGGGACTCAGAGACAAGAGGAGGCAGATAGAGTTCAGACACTTGAGGCTCGGGACAATCAAATATAGTGTGTTTAGGGTATGAGGACCAAGTATATTTAGGGTGCAGCCCTATCTGTGAGAGGTTTTCCCAAAAAGGCATATTTGAGGAGCCGCGGATTTGGACCGAGGGCCTAGCTTCTGTACCAGATATCCATGATACATTTACTCCCTACCAGTGTGGTTAGATGGCTGAGCCTTCAGGCAGCTACTGTCCTAAGATAGTCCAGGAATTCTATTCCTTTTATGCAACCATAGGCAGTCAACTCCTTCAACCGAGGTAGCAGTACCAGGATTTGCCCCCACTTACCAACACCTTGTTGTGATATGCACCTGTTGATATCTCTAAGCATACTATTCAGTGCTTTCATTTCAGGCCAGAGTATGAGCTATAACTTGACACAGCCGAGTTTGACTACAAAATGAAGCGGTCAATGATAAACTGAAAATGAGGGACCCATCTCAGAGAGCTAATCTATTGAGATGGGTTGCAGGGTACATAATGTAAAATGGAAAGTATGAAGAATGGGTTCATAGAGGCGATATCAAAAAGGCATCCTTGAACTTCATCAAAAAGTTTTAGTGCGACATTGTCTGGTTCCACTTTTGTCCAACCGCATAGTCTTAGTATCTAGTATCATGGCTGGTTATGTGATAAATTTTCCATGCTGCATCATTGATGAGATTCATGAGCGGACATTCAGACCCAACACCATCATACCCTTTCCCTACTTGATCAACCGCCTGTGCATGGATTCATCAATCCCGAGGATACCTTATGTGGACCATACAATAGAGGTGACTTAGAAACAGGATGTCAGGTTGATAAAGGAGGCTACTAACCCAGTTGCACACAGGTGAGCTTCTTCCTCCATTTCAGTTAGAGCAGTGAGAGTTGACGGATCCTCAGTAGTGAGAAACCCATTTAAGATTCCTGATATGGGTGTGAGTTCAGCTACAGAGGGTGCCACAACTTTAGTTTTTGCGCCTTCAACTTCCTAGCTACAAGTTTGTTTTCCTATAGCACCCCCGTGCCCAGCTTTTTCTAGTAAGGTTACCATCACTACTGAGTTTCTACAGAATCTGATAGAGCACCAGGACAGTACAAAGAAGCAGGTGAATGACTTGTTGTATCAGCTGAATCCTTGGGTGAGGTCCACTATTGCATCCGCTGAGGCTAGGTTACATACAGAGATAGATCGAGTCACTCGTGTGATAAGCGGGCGACTAGATGGATTTGAGAACTGATTGAATACTCGGCTGCATAATATATAGAGCCCTAACTTGGGGAACATACAGGCTGAGGTGGCATAGCTCAGAGAGAAGGTCGGATCTATAGTTACTAGCCACACTCCTATTATACCTTCTATTCCCATTGCGGTCACATCGGTTCTGAGTTGGGTGTTAAATTTATTTACTGAGGAAGAGCCTGAGATCCTGGGTGTTAGTAAGAATAGGGCTCGCACTGAGGTGCCTTCAACAATTGAGTCAGATCTAAAGAGGTTGAAAAAAGACACTGCTAGTGCCATGCGATTATCCAAAGATGACATGCATATTTATGAGGAGGCAGCGCGGCGTAGTCTTTAAAATGAGTCCACCAGTTCGGCTCCAGCTGTTGAAGGAGACATACCTCCTATCTTTGATATCCTAGAGTCCATTACTACTGATCCTTTGAGCATGCAGCCACAACTGCCGCCTCTGATACTACTCTGGGTGCCACACCACAGACTCCATCTCCATCATTGCATGACAGCGCCTAAGCACTACAAGTATGTTCCTGCCTCCCTACGTATTTACTTTTCTTGGTGCATTAAGAACAATGCACATTCCTTTTTGGTAGGGTGGGGGCACACATCTGTGTGTTTTTAATAGGTATCTTGGCTAAGTCCAAGTATCCAAGACACTCGTGTCGTGCTATGACGTTAAATCAAGATCTACATGGGAGGCAACCCAAAGAGGGTACCACTGAGTATACGATTCTATGGGGTTTTCTTGCTATATTCTTTCCCCATAGACCTTTATTTCTCTTTAACCAGCATGTTTAGATAGGTTGTTTGTAGTGAAAGAAGAATAGGAACTTAGAGCAGTCTATGGTCTGATTTTGAATTTGATTTTGACTGAAAAATGGAGACCCCTCCAAAAATTGTGTGACATGATTAGCCATTTTTGATAGACTGACTGCTATGGATATGTGCATGACATTAGGATTATCGATGTGATGAATAGCTTAAGCTAGGGCATGAACCTAATAGCTAGCAATTAGTTGTTTGACTCCATGCAATGTGTGTATGAGCTGCATTCGTACTGTTCTTGCATTGTGTGCCAATCCAGAACTTGCCCGATTAGTCCTGCCTAGGTTGTAGGATAGTTGGTTAGGAAAGGATCATAGGCCATTTTTGGAATAGTCCAATTAGCCTAAATGACCATCCAAATAAATTTCATATCCCTTGATCCCTGATTTTGAGCCAAAATTGACCTTTTTTTTTGTTTTTTAGCCTATTCACCTTCCCTATTTTCTATGAACCTTCAGATTGGCCCTGGTCCCTCCTTCGACATTAAGCACCTCAACTCTGGCAAATCACCTAAGTTGAGGGTGGCTACTGCGGAGGTAAATGAGAAGTATGGGGTATGAAAAGAAAAAGTTAGTGATTAAAAAAGAGAAAAACAATGGGTGTGGCATATGTTCTAGAAAAAGAAAAGAGAGAAACATAAAAAATAGAGAAAAGAAAGAAAATATGATGAAAAAAAGAAGGTGATTTTGAAATAAAAGCTGCACCCATCACTTGATGAAAAAGAAATAATAGAAAAGGGAGAATAAGGGAGGAAAAAAGAATTGGTCTAAAAGTGGAAGAAACATAGTGTAGTGTCAAGGAGGGCATAGTCACTATTTCCCAAATATACCATACCTGTCCCCAAGCCTATGTTACAAGTCGAGTAAGTCCTATAGTGATCATAGTTCAATTATTCAAAAACTGAGGCATAGAAAATAAGCACAAGCCTATGGTATTGTGCATGCATTGCTTAAACTTCTTTGTGAGTGTGATTGTTCTAGTTCAGTCCCAGATATTGAATAATTTACTTTGTGATTGGGACTTCTTTGCAATGAGGGCACTAGAGTAACATTAATTTCTAGCTGTTAGGGTAAGTATCATCTGTGTATGCTAAATTGTCTCTTGATAGCATGATGTCATCCATGGATCCTCTTTGGTTGTCTTGATAAATGGTACATGTGCAGTTGTGTTATACTGAGAAGGAGGGGGTATTTGTTATCAGCTGAACTATTTGAGCCATGTGACTACCATAGTTCCTAGTTTTCTTTTTCTTAAGCGTCGTATATGATAGTTTTGTTTTGTTGCTTAAGGACAAGCAACGGTTGTAAGTTTAGGGTGTTGATGTGCTATGGTTTTGCGGCACTTTTGATGCTTAAAACTTGGAATGAGAGTATGTTCTTTAGTGATTTTTAGTAGATTTGATGTGTATTTAGCATTGTGCCAGAAAATAAGGTTCGGAGGCTAAGTATAGAAAAAGAGTGCAAAATAGGCTGGAACTGACTTCCATGACTCAACTCTATGAGTCACAAAAACATCCACGAGTCGTGGAAAGACTACTGCAGATGGTGCCTGTAGCCTGAGATCTACGAGAGATTTCCACGAGGTGTGAACCTTTTCACGAGTCGTCATTCCTGTTCATGGAACCTAATAACAGGATGAGAAAAAGTCTTGAGATCCACAAGGCCATACCACGAGCCGTGGATCAATCCACGAGCCATAGAATGACTTTGTGGAAGAGAAGCTATAGGAAGACAAGAAGCCTGAGATCCACGAGGCCAATCCATGAGCCGTGAATCAATCCACGAGTCATGGATGAAATTCGTGGAAATGAACCTGCAAGATGACAAAAGCTCTGAGTTTCACGAGGGCCTTTCACGACCCGTAGATGGATCCACATACCGTAGACTGTGTCCGTGGAATTTTTGAATCCAGTTTTCCTTATTTGTTTAGGATATGATTTGTGATGTCTATAAATACTTTTTCTAGATTTTCTTTTACGTTTTATGCTCTATATTTTGCAGGAAACATATTCCTAAACACGTGGTATTGAATTGTTATTGATTTTGATAGATTAACACATCAATTTGCTCTTGATTCTTACACTACTAGAAAATGGATCTACGGGAACAAATATGCTAGTAACCATTTACAAACCGTTGCTAAAAATAGTCTATTGCAACGGTTATGACCGTCGCCAAAAATTTTAGTAGCTATTAACACGACTTAATCATATGACCGTTGCCATTGGAATATAACCGTTGCAATAGGCCTACTTATAGCAACGGTTTAATAAACCATTGCGGTAAATCCATCCATTGTAATGGTTGTTTGGAAAATTTTATTTGTTGGAACGGTTTATTAATCCACCACATTTTCCTCAATTACTTTGGTCACCTGCCAATGGTAATATTTTTCTTTTATTTTATATGATAATTATTATTAATTATTTATATTTTAGTATGTATATGGCATTTATCAAATAGCAATTCAATTCAATTTCAGCCTTATTTATTTAAATTCTAGTCCAAATCACACTCAATTCATGTCAATTATAATGAGCTCAATTTTAAATCCCTCATTCAATCATGATCGTCAATCAAATTAAAGCCCCCATGTGTTACCTTGATACCTTTTTAAATTCGTATATAATTTATAAATATATAATTTATTTCTAATTATTGTTATTTTATCATAAATTTCGTATAATATTACATGTCATTAATTTTACGTATAATATATATACATAATTTATTTACATGTAATTTTAGCTTAGTATTTTGCGATAATTATTGTTAATTATTATTTTAGCTATCGAATTTTATATATATTATCTTGTTAATTATATAGCAGCCCAAATTCAATTTTCTCTCCAAAATTATTTAAGTTCCAGCTACTTTTTACTTAATTTATATCAATTTTAGCCTCAATTGAATCCAATTGTTCCTCATTTTAAAGCTCAAATCAATTTCCAATTGACCCAACCCGGATGACCCATCAACTGACATGGATCTGATCCACATTCTAGCTTAATCACAGCCGTTCATCCGAGATGATCTAATGGCTCCCATTTAACCTCCTTTTATTTCCATTTTTAATAACCCAAAGACCCCCAAGTCCCTAATTCATCCACTTCCTCTACAATCAGCCGCCACCCCATTCCCCTTTGCCCTCTTCATCACCTTCACCATCGCCGGTGGTGACCGGCCATCAAAGTAGCCACCAACTGAATTTTTATAGCGCGGATGAATGGAGTTAAATTCATATTTTTATAGATTTTTGAGTTATGGGGGTGGTAAAAGATTATCTTTTCCCCCTTTTTTGCTAAAATAATGTAAGAATTTCTTTCTTCTGACACATCTAAATGGAGTTGAATTTGTAATTTCATCAATTTTGAGTTGTGGGGGTGGTAAAAGATTATCTTTTTGTTGTTGTAATAATCATTCTCTATTATGCTTTGACTTATTTGGGGCTGAAGGGTTTTGTGATTTTTGTAGGGGTGCTTTAGGTGGATTGTCTATCAGAAGAAAGGCATGCAGTGGGCCATCTGCTAAGAGGGTTCGGTGTTCAGCACAACCACTACCTCCTACCTGGCCTGGAACGACTGTTGCTGAGCCAGGCCGGCAGAGTTGGGATGGTCCAAAGCCTATCTCAATTGTTGGGTCGACTGGCTCTATAGGAACTCAGGTTGATGAATTTTGAAATGATCAGTAATAATACTTACGAACAAGTCTTGTCTTGTTGTTGTTACTGTCTCTTTTCCCTGGATGCTCTGTATTGCTTTTCTTATTATTTGACATGTTTTTCTTTACTATCGTATTCTATTTTTCGTGAATACTTTTACTTGTTGCACTTGGGCTGAGTTTCTTTCAGAAAAAGCCTCTCTACCTCTACGAGATAGAGGTAAGGTCTGCGTACACTTTACACTCACCAGACCCCACTTGTGAGATTACAATGGGTATGTTGTTGTTGTTGTTGAATTAGTATTGTATTTTCAGTCTTAATTGGTTCTAGCTTTGAAGTTGGGATAAAGTACTAGTAGAAATTCGTAGCGCTTTTGTAGGTGTTAGTTACTTGCAGTTACACTATCAACTAAAATTCAACTATTTTCTCTAAAAGAGGATGAAGAGATTCAAATTTACTTAGATTCCATTCTGTATCTTTTCTATCTATTCTTTATTATTAGTGGTGTGCTGCTTTTCCTACTGTGCCAATTATGCCAGTTGTCTTTTGCTTGTTTTTTTCTTTCTTTTTCTTTTTGTATTGTTTGAGGGAATGAAATTCCAGTTAGTATAGGTTGCTTGATATTCGAGAGAATCCAAATTTTGTTTTGATTCTCTACTTTTTGTATAGTATACAGGAAGCCTTCCAATAAATCAATGCAAATTATTACTTTTACAACAAAAAATGTCAGTTGTCTTTTGTTCAAGTTCATCATTGCTTCAATTTCGAGTTATTGTGTCTGCAGACGTTGGATATAGTTTTTGAGAATCCGGACAAATTTAGAGTTGTTTCACCTGCTATTGGTTCAAATGTGACTCTTCTTGGTGATTAGGTTAATATTCATTTAATGAATGTAAGTGGAAAAGACCATGAAATGTCAAGTTTGAATAGAATAAAGACATCCAACCTCTTAGTTTTATTAGTTGTATCACTGCATTAACATTTTGAGGCATTATGTGGCTTTAGTTATTTATAACACGACTGGTGTTGTTTTAAGGATATGATGATTATTCAATTATAAAATTGTTCCTCCTTATTCCACCCACTTATTTCCTGCCCTTCCAATCCTACTAGCCTAGTGTCATGTTTGCAGCACATTGATTGACATATACCAATTATAACTGGTTTTAATAAGTCTGTTTTGGTCAAATCCTTTGGGATAGAGAGCAGTTTCACAAGAGGATGAAAAGGCTGAGAGCATTTCCCTCACCCCACATCTCTATTTGGTTCTTGTAATACCCCAGATTTCAAACTAGCATTTAAAACCCAGAAACTTAAAAAAAAAAAAAACTCAAAAAATTCTTCTGAAGTGTCAGGCCCCACGGGCGTTGGAGGTCCAACGGCCCATCAGGGTCCCCGTGGAAAGAGCCCAGTGGTTATGCTCAGCAACCTCAGCTAGACAGAAGTGCCCACAGGCGTTTGAAGTCTGATGGGCCATGGGAGAAGCCATGGGAAATGACTTTTAACTCCGATCCTAAGTCATTTGGGGGTAATTAAAGGGGGTTTTACACTTTGTCCCTAATCATTTATAAACTAATCGACACTTAGAAAATTCTAAAAGAGAAAGGAGCATTTCATTTCAAGAACAAGGAGAAGGTTTTCTTGAAGCTCGGCTCTAAACAAATCCAAGGATTTCACTGTAGAATCTTCTTCCAGGTATGTGATATTTCATTAGTGGGTTCCTTATACCCATTGAGTCCCTAGATTCAGTCCAGTTCTTTAGTTATCAATTAGTTCTTCAGACCTAGGGTTCCTAATCCTTAGGAAATCATTGCAATTCGGATTCTATTGCTTGTATGATAGTTATTACATATTTTCTTGGGAACCAAGTATAGTCATATGTATAGAGTTCAGTAACCCTAGGATGTGTTAATTTTAGTACTTATGATTTATACTTGCTTGTCAGATAATTCAGTCAGTTATGCTTCAGAGTTAGAATGCTATCAGTTTCACTACTATTATATTGCATTCTCAGATTATTATTAGTATTTGAGCTATCCAGTACTTCAGTTTGCATTCATTGCTTTACATTCAGTTGGGAGTGGGCTTAGTACCAAGAGAACGAAGGGATGAAGACTCTGCTGTCAGATTAGGCTGAGACCTTTAGTAAAAAGGCCTAAGTCCCAGAACTATGATGCCACTGTATGTATCAAAGGGTTCAGTTGTCAGATTAGGTTGGTCACCCTTGTCCCTTGTGGACATCATTTTAGTGGATCCACGTCTGATTTGTTTGTACCCTTGGCAAGGTATGAACACCCTTCCATCCAGGGTTACACGTTGGCCCCACAACCATGCAGCTTGGGGTATGTCGGTTAATAGTAGCTCCCACAGTCAGACTCAATATTGCATAGACCTTGAATTCAGATACTCAGTTCAGTTTAGCATTTTTTAGTATTCATGTTATTTACTTGGTCATTACATTCAGCTTATCCCTCAGTTCATGTTTCAGTATATGTTTCTATATTGAGTCTTTATGATATTCAACTTACATATATCCCGCATGCTCAGTACATTTGAAGTACTGACACATACTTTTGTGCTACATCATTTTATGATATAGGTTCAGGCGCTCAGCATCAAGACCGCGCTTAGTACGACTTCTCATTCCCCACTCAGCAGCTCAGTGGTGAGTCCTCATAGTCCGAGGATGACAGTTTATGCCTATTCATTTCAGTATTTCATTCTAGTTTTCAGACTTTTAGAGTTAGCTAGGGGCTTGTCCCAGCAACTCACTTCAGTTAGAAGCTTTCAGACATAGAACTAGAATCAGTTATTTGAGTTGTCAGTTTTACTTTTCAAACTTACTATGTTCTCAGTTATACTATATACTCAGTTATGCTTGGATTGCTTTCCAACTTATATACTTAATTTAGTTCATTTTTCCATACAGACTATGTTTTTATCAGAAATTGACTAGATATGCCAGACCATGGGTAAGCTTGGGGTCACTCGTGACACTAAGAACCATGTCGCATCCAGGGGGTAGCATCGAGGAGTGACAAACATGGTATCAAAGCATCATGTTCAAGTGTCTTAGGGTGTCTGAAAGCCGCATCGAGTAGAGTTTTCTTTATGGGTGTGAAGCGCGCCACACTTATGGGGGAGAAACTATAAGATGTCAATAGGAAAAAACTTCAATTCATTCTTTTCCATCTCATGCTATAGAGTATGAAATCAATTTAATCTCATTTTAACTCGTGCTCTACGCATTATAGAAAATACCTCCCAGAAGAGCCAACACAAGGAATTAGCAGGCACCAGCAGCTCCAGCAGACCCTCTGAATGAGCAAGTTACCCATGCTAAATTCAGGGCTGCATTTTAGGTGCTTTCTCAGTCCATGACCGCTCAGATCAACCAGCAGGCTGTGACACTAGCTCCACCTCAGACCAACTCTGCTGCAGCTAGAATCTGAGACTTCACTTGGATGAACGCTCCAGAGTTTCATGGTTCCAAGTTAGAAAAGGATCCACAGGAGTTTCTTGATAACATTTAGAAGGTGACAGGGATTATGGGTGTCACTCTGGTCAAGAGTGCAAACTTAGCCGCTTACTAGCTGAAAGAAGTGGCTTATACTTGGTATCAGTAGTGGAAGGAGTCTCGTTGTTCTAATGCAGGTCCAGTGGATTGGAACCACTTCAAGACTGCATTTTTGGACAGTTGTTTCCCATTTGAACTTAGGGAGGACAAGGTCCAAGAGTTCATTAACTTGAAGCAGAATGATATGAGTGTGAAGGAGTACGTACTCAAGTTTACCCAGTTATCTAAGTATGCTCTGTCAATGGTAGCTGACTCCAAGGCCCGCATGAGTAAGTTTGTGTCTCGTGTGTCTGATGATATGGTCAAGGAGTGCCAGACTTTTATGTTGGTAAAGGAGATGTATATCTCCAGGTTGGTTACTTATTCTCAGTAAATCAAAAAGGAAAAGATCAAAGAGAGGGGAAGAGATTGCAAGAGGGCTCAAACAAGTGACTTTAGCTATTCTCAGCCTAGGTCAGATCGGTTCTATCAGAAATCTTCAGCTCCAGCCCCATCTTCTGCTAGTGCCCCCATGCCTAAGTTCAGACAGGACTGATGGGATAGGGTGCCAGGCTCTAAGTCCCAAGGTACAGTCACTAGCGGGCGTACTTATTTGGTCTGCAAGAAGTGTGGTAGGAACCAGCAAGATGAGTGTTTGGCAGGCAGTGGAAATTTTTCTGGGTGTGGCAAGTCAGGCCACAAAATGAAGGATTGTCCAGCTGCTTCTCAGAAGGGTAAGGATGCTCGCCCACAGAATCAGGCTAGTTCTACAACAGCTCCAACAGGTCACCCAACTCAGCAGGGTGCCTCATCTAGTACAGGTGGTGGTTAATGCCAAAATAGGATCTGTGCTCTTCAGGCTCGACAGGACCAAGAGGATTCTCCCGATGTGGTCACGGGTACATTACGAGTTTTTCATATTGATATTTATGCACTGTTATATCCTAGAGCTACACTTTCCTTTGTGACTCCTTATATAGAAGTAGACTTCAGTGTCAGTCTAGAAATCCTCCAAAACCCTTATCGGTCTCTACTCCAGTTGGTGACTTAGTTATAGCTAGACGGGTGTACAAAAAATACCCCATCACAGTATCCCTGAAAATCACCTCAGCCAATCTTGTAGAGTTAGAAATGATTGATTTTGATATTATTCTAGGCATGTATTAGTTACATTTCTGTTATACCTCAGTTAATTGTAGGAATAGGATCGTTCGTTTCCAGTTTCCAAAAAAGCCAGTCTTGGAAAGGAAGGGTAATACCTCAGTGCCTGTAGGTCGATTCATCTCTTACCTTAAGGCCAGAAAAATGATTTCAAAAGGGTATATCTATCATCTTGTTTGGGTTAAGGATTCAAACTCCAAGATCCCAACTCTTGAGTCAGTCCCAGTGGTGAATGAATTCCCAAAAGTATTTCCAGAAGATCTTCCCGAAGTTCCCCCTAAAAGGGAAATTGACTTTGGAACAGATCTCCTTCAAGATACCTAGCCTATTGCGATTCCTACTTACAGAATGGCTCCAACTGAGCTTAAGGAATTAAAGTAACAATTGAAAGACCTTCTAGATAAGGGCTTCATCAGACCCAACATCTCTCTATGGAGTGATCCAGTTCTCTTCATGCATAAGAAAGATGGTTCTCTCAGGATGTGCATTAACTACCGTCAGTTAAACATGGTCATGATAAAAAATAAGTATCCTATTCCCAGGATTAATGACTTGTTTGACCAACTTTAGGGTGCTAATTGTTTCTCTAAGATAGACCTCAGATCAGGCTATCATTAGCTCAGAGTTAGAAATTATGACATTTCAAAGACAACCTTCAGAACTCGGTATAGTCACTAAGAATTCATAGTTATGTCATTTGGACTAACGAATGCTCATATTTCATGAATTTGATGAACAGAGTGTTCAACCAGTATATAGACTTATTCATCATTGTCTTTATCGATGATATACTCATATATCTCAAAATGAGGAAGAGCGTGCAGACCATTTGAGAGTGGTGTTGCAAACTCTTAAAGATCACCAGTTATTCGCCAAGTTTAGTAAGTGTAAATTCTGGTTGAAATCAGTTGCTTTCCTTGGTCATGTGGTGTCTATTGAGGGAATCCAAGTTGACTCTCAAAAGATTGAGGCAGTAAAGAACTGGCCCAGACCCACCTCTCTGATAGACATCAAAAGTTTCTTGGGTTTTGTTGGTTATTATCGTAGGTTTGTTGAAGGATTTTCCTCCATAGCTGCCCCATTGACCAAGTTGACTCAGAAAAAGGTCAAGTTTTAGTGGTCAAATCAGTGTGAGAAGAGCTTCCTAGAGTTAAAGACCGGGTTGACTATGACTTGCGTTCTAACTCTACCAGAGGGTTTAGATGATTTTGTGGTGTAGTACGATGTGCACAGAGTCTGCTTGGGTTGTGTCTTGATGCAGCATGGTAAGGTCATTGCTTATGCATCCAGACAACTTAAGATTCATGAGAAGAATTACCCAACTCATGAACTTTAACTTGCAACAGTTGTATTCGCCCTAAAGATTTGGAGACACTACTTGTATGGTGTCTATGTAGATGTGTTCACAGACCATAAGAGCCTCCAGTATGTGTTCACCCAGAAAGATTTGAATCTTTCGTCACAGGAGATGGCTCGAGTTCCTCAAAGACTATGATATGAATATGATCTACCATCCGAGTAAGGCCAATGCGGTGGTTAATTCCCTCAGCAGACTGTCCATGGGTAGTGTGTCTCAAGTTGAAGAACAAAAGAAATAATTGGTCAGGATGTTCATAGGCTTGCTCGCTTAGGAGTTTGCCTCATGGACACGACAAATGGTGGTGTGATAGTCCAGAATGGGTCAAAATCTTCATTGGAAGCGGAGGTGAAAGAGAAACAAGACAGTGATCCCATATTACTTTAGTTGAAAGGTGCAATTCATCAGCAAAGGGTAGAGGTCTTCTCCCAAGAGGGAGATGGTGTGCTTTGCTACCAAAGTCAGTTATGTGTCCCTAATGTGGGTGAGTTGAGGCTGCAGATCCTTACAGAAGCCCATAGTTCTAGATATTCTATTCATCCCGATGCCACTAAGATGTACCGTGATCTATGGGAAGTCTATTGGTGGAAAGGCATAAAGAGAGACATTGCAGATGTTATGGTTAAGTGTCCCAATTGTCAGCAGGTAAAGATAGATCATCAGAAACCAGGAGGTGTGACTTAGGATATCAATATTCCTACTTGGAAGTGGGACGTGATCAACATGTATTTCGTTACAGGTTTACCTCGCACTCGCAAACAACATGACTCCATTTAGGTGGTTGTGGACAGGGTTACTAAATCAGCCCATTTCATAGTAGTTAAGACTATAGATTCAGCAGAGGAGTATGCTAGACTCTACATCAGCGAGATAGTCAGATTGCATGGGTTTCCCTTGTCTATTATTTCACATAGAGGTACTCCATTTACAACTCATTTCTGGAAGTCTTTTCTGAAAGGTCTTGGTACTCAGGTAAATCTCAGCACAACATTTCATTCAAAGACAGATGGTCAAGTAGGACATACCATTCAGACCTTAGAGGACATGTTGACAACTTGTGTGATCGATTTCAAGGGTATTTGGGATGATCACCTACCTTTCATAGAGTTTGCCAACAATAACAATTTCCATTGCAGTATTCAGATGGCCTCATATGAGGCACTCTATGAGCATAGATGCAGGTCACTAGTTGGTTGGTTTGAAGTAGGTGAATGTAACACCCCAAAAATTCTAAGCTAAGACCCAAACTATTTACATGAGTGTAATGATCATTTACTTAGTATGGTGAGTGTTTTATATGTGAATCATGTTCATAAGAAACTCCTAGAAGCAAGTTAAGTTGGAAGCACCCCAACCAAAAAAGTTTTTATGTAAGATTCTATAAGTGTCATCTTCAAATGATAACACCTCCTAAAATATAAAGAGTTAGACAGCCTAGTACCCACCAAATTAAAGTTTTTTGAGTCTTCTTTCCAACTCCACTAACCGCGCATTAATCTGAGTTTGGAGTAAAAAGTTATGGCAATTTTACTGCAATACTGTCAGTGACCACGAACGGGATGATGAACCGTGGTTAATTTTACTGCAACACTGTCAGTGACCACGAACGGGATGATGAACCATGGTTCTGAACCACGGTCCATACTATGACTCATGAAAATAGACCTGCAACTTAGAATTTTATCCTTCAAAATACCGAGTTGGTCCACGACCCATAGACCAAAACCACGGTCCATAGTATGACCCGTGGTTTGTCAATTTTCAACCTTTTTTCTAGATTTTCACAAGTGACTTCACGGGTCATCATTTCAAATGATGGTCCATCATGTAACTCATGGAATCACCTTCAGAGCACCCCAGAACTCAAGTACAGAACCACAACTCAGTTGATGATCCGTCATTCAGAACCACGGCCCGTCAACTAATCCGTGGTTTGATATTCCAAGAATTTCAGCAGTTTTTAATTTAATTTCCCAGGGGTATTTCAGACCATTCCTTCTCTTTTTAGCTCCGACTATAAATAGTTTTAGGCTTATTTTATTAAGTAAAATACCTCCAAACCATCAATTTTCCTTATTCTTTCTCTCAAGTCTGTTTCAAAGAAGAAAAGAGTGTTCTTCTCCAAAGTTCAGACCTAGGGCTTTCTCTTCCAAGCTTCAATTTCAGATTTTTTTTAGGGATTATCATCCACCAGGTATGTGGGTATTCAGTAAGGGTTTATTTTGCACTTATGCCCAAAACCTCAGTCTTCTATTTCAAATTTCATGATGTTAGAAACTAGGGTTCTTACCCAATCATGCTAAATTCTACAGATATCAGTCCTTATGATTTCTATATGATCTATATCCTATTTTAGAAGATTTGTACCATGTTTTCAATGACTTGCATGAGCTTTGACAAGAACTTTAAGAAATTAAGAATTAGCCTAAAATTGTAGTGCTTTCATGAGGATTGATTTTCTTCAGAATTTAACCTAGAGTACTAGCATTCAGTTTTAAGCATGAAATTAGTCAGTTTTCAGTCTACAAGTTTTATTTGAAACTTCTCATGATTTAACAGGCTTTATCTTACCTTCAGTATATTTTACAAGAATATGTTTTTAAATATAGACTTTTAGATATGCCATCAATGAATACTAATTTAGTAAGATTCATGATTAGTATGACATCAAGATATGCTCACATGCTTTATGAATAGTTTTCAGTTATACAGTATTTTAGAAACCATCCAGATTAATTAGGTTCTGACACAGCATTCCAGAACTTCAGTTTTAAATTAGCTATCAGTATTCAATTAGGGAGTAGTACTTAGCACCGAGTTGGACTAGGGTTCAGCGTACCCTCGAGTCCCAGAACTACGTGCTACCGTAGGTTTTTTAGCCCCTCAATTGGGCATCAAAACTAGTGATCATGCCAGTCATGCCTTTATACCCTGGTAAGGTATATTGGGTCCTCTCGATGGAGAATATACATCAGACTCCATGTGTAGCTCACGTGGTTTATGCCAGTTAACAGACTCTCCGACAGAATTAAACTCAGTAGTTGTGTACTAGGCCATCAATTCAGTTTTACAACTTTTAAATTACATTTTTCAGAATATCCTTACATTTCAGATTTTATGCATATTATGTTTGGGTTTGAGTACTACAGATTAAATTTATAGTTTTTAAACAGCTCATCAATATTTTCAGCATGCTTAGTTATCTTATAGTCTATGTATCTCATAGTTTACAACTCAGAAACATTTTATACTCTTCAGTAAAAGAGCCCATGTTTTACAGCGTTGACTTATGCATTCTCAAATATCCATACTTAGTCCAGTTTTCAGTTATGATTCTAGTATATACATGTTTTCTCATGTTTTCAAAGTTAGTGCATTATCTCACATGCTTATTACATTCAAAGTACTGATCGCATACCTTGTTGTGCTACATCTTTTTGATGATGCAGGTTTTAGTGCTAGCTCCTAGGATCATGGTCAGACAGATTGCAGCTTCCAGTCAGCAAGAAACAAGTTCTCCTTTTCCAGGAACTCCAGTCATTTAGTAGTTATAGCAGTTATTTCAGTTGTTATACATTGATTAAAGATAGTTGGGGGTCATGTCCCGGCTAACCATAGTCAGTGTTAGTAGAGGCTTCATAAACAGTCAGTAAGTCAGTTGTATTATTTTTCAAATGAGTTGTATTTCACTTTATAAAACTTTAGTTTATTACAGTACTCTTCAAGAGTTCATCATATGTTTCAGCTTCCACATAATATTCTTCAGTTTATCTATTTCTATTTATTTGCTCATGAATTATGCCAGCAAAAAGGGTTATCTTGGGATCACTTGTGGTCTTAGATCCTGTGTTACATCTAGGGTATAGGCTCAGGGCATGATAGTGAAGCAGCCTTGATTGGGCTAGATTCAGTTCATGAAACCATGAAGAAAGTTCATCTTATTAGAGAAAGATTAAAGACAACTCAGAGTCGTCAAAAGTCTTATGCAGATGTGAGGAGAAGGGACTTAGAGTTTGAGGTCAATGATTGGCTTTTCTTGAAAGTATCCCCCATGAAGGGTGTGATGAGATTTGGAAAAAAAGGAACGCTCAGTCCCCGGTATGTAAGACCTTACAGAATTCTAAAAACGCTTGGTAATGTGACATATGAGTTAGAGTTGCCAGCAAAACTAGCAGTGGTTTATCCAGTCTTTCATATTTCGTTATTAAAGAAGTGTGTTGGTGATCCTGCATTGATTGTGCCCTTACAGAGTGTGGTTGTGAAGGATAGCATCACTTATGAGGAGGTTCCAGTTGAGATTCTTGACCGCCAGGTTTGTAGGTTGAGGAACAAGGAAGTCGCTTCGGTAAAAGTTTTGTAGAAGAATCAGTCAGTTGAGGGAGCTACTTGGGGAAGCAGAAGCAGCCATGATGGCCAAGTACCTTCACCTCTTTCCTTCTAATCCAGATTCATCTTGAGGTAATAGTTCCTCTTCAGTCCCTCAGTTTCCTCATATGCATGTCACTCTCAGTATCATGTTTTCCCAGCTTTTCCAGTATCTTTAGCATATTTCATGTCCCTAGAACTACAATCAGTCAGATATCAGCTTCTAGTATTCAGTTGGTAGGGATTGCAGCTATTTTCCTCCAAACTCAGCTTAGTTAGTCTTCATTTAAGGATGAATGATCCCAAGGGTGAGATATTGTAACACCCCAAATTTCAGACCAGCGTTAAAAACCCAGAAACTCAAAAAAAAAACTCAAAAAATTCTTCTAAACTGTCAGGCCCCACGGGCATCAGAGGTTCGACAGCCCATCACGGTCCCCGTGGGAAGAGCCTAGTGGCTCTGCTCAGCAACCTCAGCCAGATGGAAGCCCCCACGGGCATCAAAAGTCTGATGGACCGTGGGATAAGACGTGGGAAATGACCAGTGCCCATTCCAACCTCCATTATCTCGATGAGCAGTCCCCATGGTCATTGTGGATGCGACGGGCCATGGGAACCATCGTGGAAACTATCCAGAGGACCAGCCCCAGTCTGCCCCTTTTTGACATCCGAGTCGTGGGCCGTCGCAGGTCTGACACCCGTTGGGTGGCCCATCCGGTAGAGGAAAATTTGCAAATATTGTTTTAAGTTGGGGGAATTCTGGTCTTTTCCCAATCCTTTTAACTCCGACCCTAAGTCATTTTAGGGGTAATTAAAGGGGGTTTTACACTTTTTCCCTCATCATTCCTAAACTAATCGATACTTAGAAAATTCTAAAAGAGAAATGAGCGTTTTCTCTTAAGAACAAGCAGAAGGTTTTCTTCAAGCTCAGCCCCAAAAAACAAATCCAAGGATTTCATTGTAGAATATTCTTCCATGTATGTGGGATTTCATCAGTGGTTTCTTTTCACTCATTGAGTCCCTAGATTCAGTCCAGATCTTCAGTTATCAATTAGTTCTTCAGACCTAGGGTTCCTAATCCTTGATTTCTTGCAATTCAGATTCTATTGCTTGTATGATAATTATTACATGTTTTCTTGGGAACCTAGGATAGTCATATATATAGAGTTTAGTAACCCTAGCATGTGTTAATTTTAGTACTCATGATTTATACTTGCTAGTCAGATAATTCAGTCAGTTGTGCTTCAGAATTAGAATGCTATCAGTTTCAGTACTATTATATTGCATTCTCAGATTATTATCGGTATTTGAGCTATCCAGTACTTCAATTTGCATTCATTGCTTTAAATTCAGTTGGGAGTAGGCTTAGTACCAAGTGGATGAAGGGATGAAGACTCTTCTATCAGATTAGGCTGAGACCTTTAGTAGAAGTCCCTAAGTCTCAGAACTACGGCACTACTGTAGGTATCAAAGGGGTCAGCTTTTAGATTAGGTTGGTCACTTTTATCCCTTGTGGACATCGGTTTAGTGGATCCACGTCAGATTTGTTTGTACCCATGGAAGGGTATAAACACCCTTCTATCCAGGGTTACAGGCTGGCCCCACAGCCAGCTCAGCTTGGGGTATGTCGGTTAATAGTAGCTCCCATAGTCAGACTGAGCATTGCATTGACCTTGTATTCAGATACTCAGTTCAGTTTAGCATGTTATAGTATTCATGTTATTTACTTCGTCATTGCATTCAGCTTTTCCCTCAGTTCATGTTTCAGTATATATTTCTATATTGAGTCTTTATGATATTCAGCTTGCATATATCCTGCATGCTCAGTACATTCAAAGTAATGACACATACTTTTGTGCTACATCATTTTATGATGTGGGTTCAGGTTCTCAACATCCAGACCACGCTTAGTACGACTTCCCAGTCCCTACTTAGCAGCTCAGTAGTGAGTCCTCATAGTATGAGGATGACAGTTTATGCTTATTCATTTTAGTATTATGTTTTAGTTTCATACTTTTAGAGTTAGCTAGGGGGCTTGTCCCAGCAACTCTCTTCAGTTAGAGGCTTTCAAACATAGAACTAGAATCAGCTATTGGAGTTGTCAGTTTTACTTTTCAGACTTACAATTTTCTCAGTTATAATATATACTCAGTTATGCTTGTATTGCTTTCCAACTTATATACTTAATTCAGTTTAGTTTTCCACACAAACTATATTTTTATCAGAAATTGACTAGATATTCCAGACCATGGGTTAGCTTGGGGTCACTCGTGACACTAAGCACCGTGTCACGTCCAGGGGGTAGCATCGGGGCGTGACAATTCTATTTTGAGTTAAGATTGACATTTTGCTTTCCTATATTTTTTGTCCTTCTTTTTCTTAACACGTGACTATTAGAGAAGTATATGTTTTCAAGTAATACTCTTGTATATTGGAAAGTAAAACTTCTAGGAAATTATCTAATTGTTGTTTCTTATTTGTCAATTTGTAAGTGGTGTTAGAATACATAATTTTCTCTTTGATCCTACTTGATTTCTTGTTTCTAACTTCTACTCTTAAGATCTGTTTACATTTGAATCTTAGTCTCATGCAATTATCTTATAGAATCCCTTAGATTTAAGATTAGAATCCTTAAGTTAGGAAATATTAGGGTAGTTAGTAGCTCTCTTTGTTTTGTTTCTAGTGGTAACTCTAGAAGCTTTGTGTTGATTCATGCCTTTAATTGAATTAACTTGAGTTCATAGGTATTAGATTATATTGTGATTGGGAGCATAAGTGACAACCTTAGATTAAGTTTGATAGACTTATTATTTCAGAGAAATAGAACCAAGTTCTGGGGAGAAACCTAGTCTCATGTATTGCACCTAGCATAGTAATCTTGTTCTCCCTATGAATAGGTATACAATATTAAATTTTGAGTTCTAAATTTTGTTATTATAGAGCTAAAGTTTGTAGTCAGTTTTGAGTTATAGTTTTTTTCATAATAAGAAACACTTTATTATCAAAGTAAAGAGTTCAAGTTAAGGTAAAAAAAACTATCCTAGAGGAACCTAGCAGTTATAACTTAGTAGAATGTTCTTGGATATATACCTTGTTGAAAATATATTTTTGGCTTGAATTTCTCTTTTTGCTTCTTTGGAAGTGCCCCTATTCCACATTATATTTCTGAAAAATGAATTTGGTGCATTCATTTGGATCTGGATTGATATCTTCTTTTGTACTCTTTCTCCTCTACCTTGACATTTTTGTGTGTGTATTCTTCAAAATGAGTCTGGTTTTCTGGATGATTCAAACTCTATTTCATCTATCAAGTCACTTTTATTGGTTACTGATTGCTTAGTAAACCAGTACCTTTTGTCTTTTCTTTCTATTATTTGCACCTTAGTTTGTAATGCATCATTAATTTCCTGAATGTTGTATGTATGTTGCTGAGTTATTACATGTTTGTGTATCTGTTGTTACCTCATATCTCCTTATATAGTAGTTCGATAAATTTTCCTTTCTCTTATTCATACTGTTGGAACCTATATTGTTATTGTATTTGTCAGTAGACAAAGATTAAATAAATAGCTCTTATATACCTGTCATTATTTTTTTGTTTAGCTGGAACTTTGTCTACGTAGAGTATGTAATGGTAGCTGAAAATCATCATAGGTCAATAGTATCGCAGATTGTAGTGAACTATCTGATGCCCTAAATATGGGGGGGGGGGTTTCTATCCAAAATGCCCTTGAGATATCCCAAAGGACTTGCCCACTTATTGCTACTTTGTCACTATTGTGGGCTGCTATATTTTCATGAGCTGCTTGTTGTGTTGGAGCTAAGTTTCATCTTGAACCGCTGCCATACATTGCTGCATTTGAGGTTGTTCGCCGCTGCATTTTGGTCAAATCGGTTGCTGCACTTTTTTCCATTTCGTTGCTCCATTTGATTGTTGTACCGTTGCCATGGTGAGCCTAATAGTTGTGTCTTTAGTTCCATCTACCTAATTATATTGGTTATTGGAATTTGAATCTGCTTATTACTACTTTCTTTTTCAGAAACTAGCTAGTATCTACTAACGTAGGCTTGAATCTTTAGTCTAATCAGATTCTTTTCAAGTTTGGTAAACATGACTTTATATCATCTTTCTTAGAATGTAGGATCTGTTTGGTTAATGTTATGAATATTAATAGTGTTAGAAACTTAATGAGCTCTTCGAAGTTACTTATATCATGTGGCATTTAATTTTAAAATTGGACTGAATTTTGAGATTTAACGGCCTAATGCTAGTATAATGGTGATACTTCTTATTAGCTTTCTCCTTTCACCTTACTGCCTATCTTTAATTTGACTAAAATTGAAGTTCTGGCAGATACATGATTAAAATTAGTTCATAACTTTTATTTATCGACTTTTGTAGGTGGAGAAAATAATCAATGGCGTGATGAAAGCATTGATGAATACGACATTTGAGATTTGGTTGAAAGTGGTCGAAACTGTTGTATGACCAGCTCTTTTGTTGACATTATCAATATTTATTTTGTTATCTAGTTGAAACATGTGCCAACTATTGTATAGTTTGCCCGTGGATCATATTATGAATGATTTTTTGCACCTATGGTGAATGGCATTATGACTTGTAGATTTTATATATTTTGCGCCTATGACGGATGACATTATGACTGGTATATTTTGTATATTTTGCGCCTGTGATGGATGATATTATGATTGGGATATTTTAAATTAGAATCATTCAATTTCGTTTAGTAATTATCATCTTTAGAGCTATTTACAATTTTGTAATATCAAATATTTATATTTACAGCCCAGACTATTGGAACATATATGAAAATTGTTCCTATAGGTAAAATAGAAATATTGTAGTAGCATTTTCTAAAGCACATGATATTAATTATCGAAACATATGAGAACTGTTGTAATAGGTAAAACATAATCGTTGTTGTAGCAATTTTGACCATTGTGCAAAACCCATTGCAATAACAATAATAACTATTGCAATTGAGCTAATAAATCCATTGCAACATAGATAAGAGAACCGTTGCGAATCATCAATTGTAACAATTTTAACTATTTCAATTGATATATAAAATAGCCATTATTAAAGGATGAATAACCGTTGCAATAGGTGTACTTTAAGAAATGGTTTGGAGGATTGTTACAAGAACTGTTGCCATTGATCTATGTTCACGCGAGCTGGTGCGATGGGCATAACCCCCATTTCCATAGTATTGTTGCAACGGTTTTAAGGCCTACAACAATGAATTTCGTGCTATTGCAGTAGGCCCATTTTCTAATAGTGTTGATTCTTCTTGAATTAGGATCAACAAAGTAGGTAAAGTACTTAATAATTCTAGGATGGTGTTTATGCATGTATTGTTCTTCCCTTCGCATTGATTGCTTTTTAACGATGCGCAATGTTAGAACTCGCCTTATTCTTACTTACCGAACTAAGAAGGTAACGAATAGGAAAAGGCTTGTTACAATGGAGATTTGAGGCTATCAACCCTCATCAAATAGCTTGACCTTTTTTGGGAATAGCTAATCTGGGATCAAAGGTAAGGGTTAGCAAAGCATACACCTGTAGACGGACCAAGTTGCATGGTGAAATTCATCTATCTAGGGGACCAACCATTTAAGTAAACCTAACTTACCGATCTTATATGCTAAGCACAAGAATAAATTGCTAGTACAATGCCTACTACATTATGAACTCATGGAGAACACAGTCCTAGTCCATTCTCTCTCTAAATTACAACAATATTGATACTTGCGGCTACTTGTTACTTAATAATTTACAAATATTAATTGTTACTCAAACCCTTCCCCTTAGGGAAATAAGATGGCTAAGAGCGCGAATATACACAGTAGACCGAGATCCTACTATATTCCCTATGGGATCGACTCTAACCTTTGTTAGGTTCTATCTTTTATCAATGAGCGCTTTATACTTCCTTTTAGAGGTGTAATTTAGGCATATCAGTTTCCCAATTAATCATGACTATGATTCTATGCATATAACTGTAATCATGTTCAATTGCAAAGTGTTCCCTCCGTAAGCTCTCTATGAGGGTCTTGCCCGTAGGCCATATGTTCCATGTATTGGCTCGAGTCAGAGGAACCAGTGCATGACATTCCAGCTGACTCCAAATGTAAATGATCCCATAAGGGTAGTATGCCATAATATTTGGCCTCATTATAATGGACGGGTATAAATCATGTGGACAAAATAACGTTGCATATGTGTGTCAAGTAAATCCTATGAATACCCTCCCATCGTTAGAGTAACTTTTATCAAGTAATGCCTTAAAAGGCCTATGCCATGCATATTATGATAAAGATTGTTTAGCCACTCAAGTAGTAATATCCATTTATCAAATCTATCCATTCAAGCACTAACACTTTTATTTATATTATAACTATGTATCTGTGTGATCAATTATACTAATGCAACTATACTATGGCATATTATTCTTATTTATTACATGTGATAAATATACCATGTGACTTCTAGAGATTTCAAGTAATGACACTTTCACACAAAACACTATGGATACTTTACTAGAAGGAGTAATACGAATATTATGATCTTAACAAGTAGACGTGTGAAATAGGAAGACAAACAATTTTTGAGTGGAAAAAGAGTATAGATAATTGTTATGGAAGGCATGTGTCACGCCTCGAGGGTCTCCCCTGGATGAAACATGGTGCTTAGTATCACATGTGATCCCAAGATAACCCATGGTCTGGTATATCTAGACAATTTTTGATAAAAACATAGTTTGTGTGGAAAACTGAACTGAATTAAGTATATAAGTTGGAAAGCAATCCAAGCATAACTGAATATATAGAGTATATAATAAGTCTGAAAGTAAAACTGATAACTCCAAAGATGATTCTAATTCTATGTCTGAAAGTCTCTAACTGAACTGAGTTGCTGGGACAAGCCCCTAGCTAACTCTAAAAGTCTGAAAACTAGAATGAAATACTGAAATGAATAGGCATAAGTGTTATCCTCGGTCTATGAGGACTCACCACTGAGCTGCTGAGTAAGGACTAGAAATCGCACTAAATATGGTCTGGATGCTGAATGTTTGAACCTACATCATGGTAAGATGTAGCACAAAAGTATGCGTCAGTACTTCGAATGTACTCAGATTGTGGGATATATGCAAAGTTGTATATCATAAAGACTTAATATAGAAACATATGCTGAAACATGAACTGAGAGATAAGTTGAATGCAATGACCAAGTAAATAACATGAATACTGTAACATGCTGAACTGAGCTGAATAACAGAATACAAGGTCAATGAAATACTGAGTCTGACTGTGGGAGCTACTATTAACCGATATATAACCATGTGAGCTAAACATGGAGTTCAACGTATAATACCCATTGAAAAGGGCCTAATATACCTTGCCAGGGTATAAAGGCTGAGCAAGTTTGTCGTGGATCCACTAAACTAATGTCCATAAGGGACAAGAGCACCGTAGTTCTGGGACTTTGGGGACTGCAACTAAAGGTCTCAGACTAATATGACAACAGAGCCTTCATCCCTTCGTCCGCTCGGTACTAAGCCTACTCCTAACTGAATGTATAAGAAATGAATGCAATTGGAGTACTGGATAGCTCAAATACTGATAATCATCTGAGAATGCAATATAATAATACTAAAGCTGATATCATTCTAATTTTGAAGCATAACTGGCTGAATCTTCTGACTAGCAAGTATAAATTATGAGTACTAAAATTAACATATGATAGGGTTACTGAACTCCGTACATATGACTATCCTAGGTTCCCAAGAAAATATGTAGTAACTATCATACAAGCAATATAATTTGAATTGTAATAATTTTAAAGGTTTAAGAACCCTAGGTCTGAAGAACTGATTGTTAACTGAAGAATTAGGCTGAATCTAGGGACTCAATGGGTGAAAGGAACCGATGGATGAAATCCCACATACCTAGAAGAAGATTCTACAGAGGAACCTTTGGATTTTTGGGTTGAACTTGAAGAAAACCTCCTGCTTGTTCTTGAGAAGAAATGCTTCTTTTTCTTTTAGAATTCTCTAAGTGTATATTAGTTTAGGAATACTGAGAAAAAAGCATAAAAGTCCTTTTAATTACCCCTTAAAGAACTTAGGGTCGGAGTTAAAAGGATTGGGAAAAGAACAGAATGCCCCCAACTTAAAACAAAAGTTGCAGATTTTCCTTTGCCGGACAAGCCGCCTGACGAGCGTCGGACCTGCGATGGCCTATCGGACCAGGCCTCAGAAAGGCTGAGTTAGAGCTTGTCCTCTGGACAGTCCCCATGATGGGTTCTTATGGACCATCGCATCCATGACAACCATGGTGACTGCCCATCGGGATAGAGGAGGTCTGGGGTGGCACTGGTGGTTTCTCACAGGGTGTCCCACAGCCCGCTGGACTTTTGATGCCCATGGGGACTTTTTTCTGGCCGAGGTTGCTGAGCAGAGCCACTAGGATCTTCCCACGGGGACCCCGATGGGCTGTCAAACCTTCAACGCCTGTGGGTCATCCCGAGAGGCTTGATTGGTAAATGAAATTTTTCTGAGTTCTAGGTTTTAAATGCGGGTCTAAAATTTGGAGTGTTATAATATATCCCCCTTGGAATCATTCATCCTTGAATGAAGACTAAATAAGTTAAGTTTGAAGGGAAAGAGTTGCAATCCCTACCAATTGAATACTAAAAGCTGATATGTGACTGAGTTTAATTCTAAGGACATGAAAACAGCTAAGGATACTGGAAAAGTTAAGGAAACATGATACTGAGATTGATATGTATATGAGGAAACTGAGGGACTGGAGAAGAACTATTACCTCAAGCTGAGACTAGATTGGGAAGAAAGAGGTGAGGGTACTTGGCCATCATGGTTGCTTTTGCTTCCCAAGTAGCTCCCTCAACTGACTAATTCCTACATAAAACTTTCATCGAAGTGACTTCCTTATTTCTCAAACTACAAATCTGATAGTCAAGAATCTCAACTGGAACCTCCTTATAGGTGAGGCTATCCTTTACAACCACACTCTCTAAGGGTACAATCGATGTTGGATCACTAAAACACTTTTTCAACAATGATATATGGAAAACTTGATAAACCGCTGCTAGTTCTTCTGGCAATTCTAACTCATAAGCAACATTACCAACCCTTTTCAGAATCCTGTAATGGCTTATATATAGGGGACTGCTCTTCCCTTTCTTTTCAAATCTCATCACACCCTTCATGGGTGACACTTTTAGGAAAACCCAATCATTGATCTTAAACTCTAAGTCCTTTCTCCTCATATCTGCATAGGACTTCTGTCGACTCTAATCTGTCTTTAGTCTTTCTCTAATAAGCTTAACTTTCTTCATGGCTTCATGAACCGAATCTGGCCCAATCAAGGCTGCTTCACCTACTTCAAACCAACCAACCGGTGACCTACATCTACGCCCAAAGAGTGCCTCATATGGGCCATCTGAATACTAGAGTGAAAACTATTATTGTAGGCGAACTCTATGAGAGGTAGGTATTCATCCTAACTACCCTTGAAATCGATCACACAAGCTCTCAACAGGTCCTCTAAGGTTTGAATGGTATGCTCTGCCTGACCATCCATCTGCGGATGAAATGTTGTGCTGAGATTTACCTGAGTACTAAGACCTTTCTGAAAAGACTTCTAGAAATGAGCTGTAAAATGAGTACCCATATCTGAGATGATAGCCAAGGGAACCCCATGCAACCTGACTATCTCGCTGATGTAAAGTCTAGTATATTTCTCTGTTGAACCTGTAGTCTTGACAACCAGGAAGTGAGCTGACTAAGTAACCCTATCCACTATCACCCAAATGGAGTCGTGTTGTCTGTGAGTATGAGGTAAACCCATAATGAAATCCATATTGATCACTTCCCACTTCCAAGTAGGAATGCCAATATCCTGAGTCACACCTCCTGGTTTTTGATGTTCCACTTTCACTTGCTGACAATTGGGACACTTAGCCACAAACCCTGCAATGTCCCTCTTAATGTTGTTCCACTAATAGACTTCCCATAGATCACGATACATCTTAGTGGCACTAGGATTAATGGAATATCTGGAATTATGGGCTTCTGTGAGGATCTACTGCCTTAACTCACCCACATTAGGAACATATAACCAACTGTGGTAGTAGAGCAGACCATCTTCCCCTTGGGAGAAGACCTCTACTCTTTGCTGATGAATTGCACCTTTTAACAGAAGTAGTATGGGATAACTGTCTTGTTTCTATTTCACTTAGGCTACTAACGAAGATTCTGACCTATTTTGGACTATCACACCATGATTTGTCATGTCCATAAGGCAAACTCCTAAGCGAGCAAACCTATGTACGTCCTTGACTAATTCTTTCTTCTCTTCCTCAAAATGTGACACACTACCCATGGACAGTCTGCTGAGGGCATCATCAACTACATTGGCCTTACCCAGATGGTAGAGCACATTTATATCATAGTCTTTGAGGAACTCGAGCCATTGCCTCTCATGAAGGTTCATCTCACATCAACATGAATACCATACAAGTAGTGTCTCCAAATCTTTAGGGCAAAACAAACTGCTGCAAGTTCAAGATCATGAGTCGGGTAATTCTTATCATGAATATTAAGTTGTATAGATGTATAAGTTATGACCTTACCACGCTGCATCAAAACACAACCTAAGCCAACTATGGACGCATCGCAATATACCAAAAAATGATCTAGACCCTCTAGCAGAGTTTAAATGGGAGTTGTAGTCAACCTGGTCTTCAACTCTAGGAAACTCTTCTGACATTCATCTGACCACTGAAACTTAACCTTTTTCTAAGTCAACTTGGTCAATGGGGCAGGTATAGAGGAAAATCCTTCAACAAACCTCCGGTAATAACCCACCAAACCTAAGAAACTTCTCATGTCTGTCAAAGAGGTGGGTCTGGTCCAGTTCTTTACAACCTTAATCTTTTGAGAATCAACTTGGATGCCCTCACTAGACACCACATGACCAAGAAAAGCAATTGACTTCAACCAAAATTCACACTTACTTAACTTGGCGAATAACTGGCGATCTTTATGTGTCTGAAACACCACTCTTAAATAGTATGCATGCTCTTCCTCACTTCGAGAATATATGAGTATATCATCAATGAAGACAATGATGAACAAGTCTATATATTGCTTGAACACTCTGTTCATCAAATTCGTGAAAGGTGCAGGAGCATTCATTAGTCCAAATGACATAACTACAAATTCATAGTGATCATACTGAGTTCTAAACGTTGTCTTCAGAATGTCATAATTTTTGAATCTGTGCTGATGATAGCTGGATCTGAGGTCTATCTTAGAGAAGTAACTAGGACCCTGAAGTTGGTTGAACAAGTCATCAATCTTGGGAATGGGATACTTATTTTTGATTGTGACCTTATTCAACTGATGGTAGTCGATGCACATCCTGAGAGCACTGTCTTTCTTATGCACGAACAATACTAGAGCACCCCATGGAGAGATGTTGGGTCTAATGAAGCCCTTATCTAGAAGGTCTTTCAACTGTTCCTTTAATTCCTTATGCTCAGTTGGAGCCATTCTGTAAGGAGGAATCGAAATCGGCTGGGTATCTAGAATGAGATCTATTCCGAAATCGATTTCCCTTTTGGGAGGAACTCTGGAAAGATCTTCTAGGAACACTTCTAGGAATTCATTCGCCACTGGGACTGACTCAAGAGTTGCAGTCTCAGATTTTGAATCCTTAACCCGAAGAAAGTGATAGGTATACCTTTTAGAAATCTTCTTTCTGGCCTTAAGGTAAGAGATGAATCGACCTATAGGAACTGTGCCATTACCCTTCCATTCTAAGACTGGCTCAATTGGAAACTGGAAATGAACGATCCTAGTTCTACAATCAACTAAGGCATAACAGGAGTGTAACTAATCAATGCCTAGAACAACATCAAAGTCAATCATTTCTAACTCTACAAGATTGGCTGAGGTGATTTTCCGAGAAACTGTGACAGGCAATTTCTGTATACCCGCCTAGCTATAACTGAATCACCAACTGGAGTAGAGACTGAGAAGGATTCTGGGAGATTTTCTAGACTAAAACTGAAGTCTACTTCTATAAAGGGAGTTACAAAGTAAAGTGTAGCTCCAGGATCTAATAATGCATAAACATCAATATGAAAAACTTATAACGTACCCGTGACCACATCGGGAGAGTCCTCCTGGTCCTGTCGAGCCTAAAGAGCATAGAGCCTGTTGTGGCACTGACCACCACCTGTACTAGATGAGGCACCCTGCTGAGTTGGGCAACCTGCTGGAGCTGCTGTAGAACTAGCTTGATTCTGTGGGCGAGCATCCTTGCCCTTCTGGGAAGCTACTGGACAATCCTTCATTCTGTGGCCTAGCTTGCCACACCCAAAACAATTCCCACTGTCTGCCATACACTCACCTTGGTGGTTCCTACCACACTTCTTGCATACTAGATGGGTGGGCCTGCTAGTGATTATACCTTGGGACTTAGAGTCTGGTGCCCTATCTCGTCACTCCTGTCTGAACTTAGGCAGTGGGGTACTAGCAGAAGATAGGGCTTGAGCTGAAGATTTCTGATGGGACTGATTTGACCTCTGCTGATAATAGCTAAAGTCACCTATTCTAACCCTCTTGTTGTCTCCTCCCCTCTCTTTGATCTTTTCCTCTTCAATTTGTTGAGCATAAGTAACCAACCTGGAGATATCTATCTCTCTTACTAGCATAGCAGTCTTGCACTCATTGGCCATATCATCAAACACACCAGACACAAACTTACTCATACGGGCCTTGGAGTCAGCTACCATTGCTGGAGCATACTTAGATAACAGGGTAAACTTGAGTGCGTACTCCTTCACACTCATATCATTCTGCTTCAAGTTAATGAATTGTTGGACCTTGTCCTCCCTAAGTTCAAATGGGAAACAACTGTCCAAAAATGCAGTCTTGAAGTGGTTCCAATCCACTGGACCTGCATTAGCACAATGAGATTCCATCCACTGCTGATACCAAGAATAAGCCACTCTTTTCAGCTGGTAAGCGGCTAAATCTATACTCTCAACCAAAGTGACACCCATGATCTCTATCACCTTCTGAATATCGTCAAGAAATTCTTGTGGATCCTCCTCTGACTTGGACCCATGAAACTCTGAAGGGTTCATCCGAGTGAAGTCTCGAATTCTAGCTGTGGCACAGTTGGTCTGAGGTGGGGCTAGTGCCATAGCATGGTGGTTGATCTGAGTGATCATGGCCTGAGCAAGCACCTAGAATGCAGCCCTGAATTTATCATGGGTAACTTTCTCATTTAGAGGGTCTGCTGGAGCTGTTAGTGTCTGCTGATTCCTTATGTTGGATCTTCTGGGAGGCATTTTCTGTAACATGTATAGCATGAGTTAGAAGGAGATTAAATAGAGTTCATACTCTATAGCACAAGATGGAAAAATAAATAAGGGAAGTTTTTCCTAATGACATCTCATAGCTCCTCCCCTATAAGTGTGGCGCGCTTCACACCCATGAAGAAGAATCTACTCAACGTGGCTTTCAGACACCCTAGGACACTTGAACCTGATACTCTGATACCAAGTTTGTTATGCCCCGAGGCTACCCCCTGGATGCAACACAGTGCTTAGTGTCACATGTGACCCCAAGCTAACCCATGGTCTAGCATATCTAGACAATTTCTGATAAAAAATAGTTTATGTGGAAAACTGAATTGAATTAAGTATATAAGTTTGAAAGCAATCCAAGCATAACTGAATATATAAAGTATATAATATGTCTAAAAGTAAAACTGATAGCTCCAAAGCTGATTCTAGTTGTATGTTTGAAAGCCTCTAACTGAACTAAGTTACTAAGACAAGCCCCCAGCTAACTCTAAAAGCCTGAAAACTAGAATGAAATACTGAAAAAAATAGGCATAACGGTCGTCCTCGGTCTATGAGGACTCACCACTGAGCTGCTGAGTAAGGACTATAAATTGCACTAAACGCGGGCTGGATGTTGAACGCCTGAACCTACATCATGGTAAGATATAGCACAAAGGTATACGTCAGTACTTCGAATATACTGAGCATGCAGGATATATGCAAAGTTGTATATCATAAAGACTGAATATAGAAACATATGATGAAACATGAAATGAGAGATAATCTTAATGCGATGACCAAGTAAATAACATAAATACTGTAACATGCTGAACTAAGCTGAATAAATGAATACAAGGTCAATGAAATACTGAGTCTGACTGTTGGAGCTACTATTAACTGACATATAATCATGTGAGCTAAACATAGAGTTCGACGTATAATCCCCATTGGAAAAAGCCTAATATACCTTACTAGGGTATAAAGGCTAAGACAATTCA
Organism: Jaltomata sinuosa; assembly: GCA_003996215.1. Lineage (NCBI taxonomy): Eukaryota > Viridiplantae > Streptophyta > Magnoliopsida > Solanales > Solanaceae > Jaltomata > Jaltomata sinuosa. The sequence continues at coordinate 866,326 of QJPP01007275.1, forward strand.
AATGTGGATCCACTAAACTGATGTCCATAAGGGATAAGGGTGACTAGCCTAAAGCTGACAGCTGACCCCTTCCATACCTACGGTGGTTCTGTAGCTCTAGGACTCTAGGGACTGCTACTAAAGGTCTCAACCTAATATGACAATAGAGCCTTCATCCCTTCGTCCGCTTGGTACTAAGCCTACTCCCAACTGAATATATAAGCAATGAATGAAACTTCTCAAATACTGATAAATCATTTGAGAATGCAATATAATAATACTGATGTTAATAGCATTCTAATTCTGAAGCATAACTAGTTGAATCATCTGAATAGAAAGTATAAATTATGAGTACTAAAATTAACATATGCTAGGGTTACTGAACTCCGTACATATGACTATCCTAGGTTCCCAAGAAAACATGTAGTAACTATCATACAATCAATAGAATCTGAATTGCAATAATTTCAAAGGTTTAGAAATCCTAGGTCTGAAGAGCTTATTGTTAAATAAAGAACTGGACTGAATCTTGGGACTCAATAGGTGAAAGGAACTCACTGATGAAATCCCACATACTTGAAAGAAGATCCTGTGGAGGAACCTTTGGATTTTAGGGCTGAACTTGAAGAAAACCTCCTGCATGTTCTTTAGAAGAAACACTTCTTTTTCTTTTAGAATTCTCTAAGTGTCGATTAGTTTAGGAATATTGAGGTAAATATCATAAAAGTCCTTTTAATTGCCCCTAAAATGACTTAGGATCGGAGTTAAAAGGATTAGGAAAAGACCATAATACCCCCAACTTAAAACAAAAGTTGCAGAGTTTCCTTCACTGGATGGGCCACCCAATGGGCATCAGACCTGCGATGGCCTATCAGACCTGGTGTCAAAAAGGCAGAGTTGGAGCTGGTCGTCTGGACAATCCCCACGACAGGTTCTTACAGCCTGTCGCATCCACAATGGCTGTGATGACTACTGGTCGGGACAGAGGAGGTCTAGCTTGGCACTGGTGGTTTCCCACGGGTTGTCCCAAAGCCCATCAGACTTCTGACGCTCATGGAGACTTTTGTATTGTCGAGGTTGTTGAGTAGAGCCACTGGGATCTTCCCACAGGGACCCCAATAGGCCGTCAAACCTCCGATGCCTATGGGTCAGCCCATAGGGCTTGACTGGTATATGAAATTTTTCTGAGTTTTGGATTTTAAATGTTGGTCTAAAATATGGGATGTTACAGCATGTAGGAATGTGCTCGACATATACCAATAAAGGCTCTACGTACATATCAAATAACATATGTTAACTCTTATAGGAGAGAAACATGTGACTTTATATCATATCTTAATGACGAAGAATGTTTTATATTTACATACATTAGGTTCTTTCCTATCTAAGGGTAGCACCGCAAGTCCCAACAACTTAATATATATAGGTGTTGCAATGATTCTTGAGTGGTCCCACATATTTTATACATACGTACGATGGGTCAAACCTTAATCCAGAGATATGGAGTGTTACAGGATCACCTTGTTTAATTCCTCTACTGGAATTGATGAAATAATGTCTTTCTCAATTAATATTAATGGAGTATCAATTATTAGATATAATCCTTCAAATCATGTCAGTCCCATAATCAGAGAAGCCAAATGTTTTAAGCACTTGACAAATATAGTTCCAATCTACTCTGTCAAAAGCTTTAGCCATATCAAGTTTTAATACAATATCATCGCTATTATTATTTTTACCAATGTTATTAACCATTTCATGAGTTAACATAATGTTTACTGAGATAGTCTACCTTTTAGAAAGCCAGCTTGATTTGGTGAGACTACTTTATGAATCACTTTTGCAAATCTGTTGTTCAGTATATGGGAGATGATTTTACAGCTAAAATTACTATGGAATATAATTCTCAACTCAGTTTACCTCTGAGGATTTTATACCTTGGGCAGTAGAATGTGACAGGTGTGAGTGAGTGATCTGGGCAATTGACTCCTACAAAAAAAATCACAACCCATTAGATAGAGATCTTTAGCAATAATATCCCAACAATGTTGGTAGAAATCCCAAAAATAACATCTGGACCAAGAGCACTATCATGGATTAGGGTAAATATAACATAAATTTCTTCCAAAGTAGGAGAAGCTCCTAGCATTATGTTATCTTCCTCAACAGTTATTTTAGGTAAATAATTGGGATTTTGAAGTCTCTTTGATTCTTGGATCAGTAAATTGCTTTCCAAGAAAGCGTTGATGGCTTTGTTATCTATATCCTCATTTCCTTCAACCCATATATTGTCCTCTTTTTTGTTTATCCTGAGAGTCACCCTTTTTATTTTAACATTCATGATAGAATGAAAGAACATTATATTTGCATCTCCTTTGTTAAACCATTTTATTCTTGTCTTCTTTCTCTGGTTAGCTTCCTCTTTTTTATATGCATAATCAATTAAGCATTAGCTTATTCAGATCCATCCTATTGTTCACTATTATCCTGAGTGCATCATTGCTCCATGTCAGCAACAATATTCTCCAGTTCCTTAGTCTTATCAAAAATATTATCAATATGATATTTAGACCACCAAGAAATTTGCTTGCAAGTTTTTTTCAACTTCATGTGAAATTTCCAAAGTGGAGATCTAGTTGCTTCAAAATCCCATGCATGTGTAATAATCTCCAAGAAATCAAGTTCATTCACCTAGAAATCAAAAAACTTAAAAGTATTTTTGATGTGTCAGTTGAGCATCCTTCAAGGTGATAAAGAGAGTGATCTGACCATATGATAAACAGAAGTTTCTGTGTATTTTTGGGACCAACTGTGATTCAAAAGAACTCTATCAAGCCTTTCCCACATTCTAAAACTTGGTCTTCTGCCATTGCACCAAGTTTACGTAGAACCTTTATAACCTGCATCAATCAAAGAACAATATGTAATACAATCAATAAAAAGAGGACTATCACTACTTTTGTTAGCATTACCCTTTTTTTACTTTGTTCAAGGATACAATTTTAGTCTCCAGCAATCAACCAAGGTTCTTCTCTTTGATGTTGCTTACACTTTTCATAAACAACGGTTACAAAGATTGCATTCCCCTGAGCATTGATATTGAAGTCACCTACTGCTTACTATCTTGGATAATTGAGAAATCAAAAGTTTGATCACTAAATATCTAAATTTTATTGTTACAATTTGAGTAGGCAAACTGGTAACCTAAGCATCTCTTGATCTTGTCAATTTTTGATCTTTACAAAAAGATTCCATCAGAGGTAATTCCTTTCACATTCCATATGAGTGACTTAATCATTAATCATTGTGATAAGTAATTGTATTTTGCATATGATCTAGTCACACTAGATTGAGATTTGTATCCTCCCTTTTGCTTCTATTGGTTCTGTCTCCTCTAGTATGATTACCTCTATAAGAAAGGTTATTTCTTTCAGTAATCTCTTGGAATATTTGTTTGACTTCCTCTGTAGGATTGGATTTGGTGAAAGTTTGAATTTTGTTTTTCTGCCTCATCATCACTATCCATGTTCTCTTCCTCAATACTTTCATAATCATATTTGGCACTGTCATCATTACCTTCCTCCTTTATGGGTTAAATCATTACTAGTGTGCTCACTGATAGCTTTCTCTTGATCAGATGAGACACTGCTACATGATTTTCATTTTTATTGGTGCCTTGAGTCTGTTTATTGGTTGTGTGATTTTACTGATTGGGAATAGTATATTGTTGAGCCTCAACTCCTTTCCCATTATGGTCTTTCCAACTTACCTTTTTCTATGTTTTTATTATTTATCTAGCTTTTCCTTACTTGTTGGATATGTTGCTTCTCACCATTTTTCTTGCCCATTTCATGAGTCTCTTTGTTTTGCTTCCCTATTGTAAAGTTGTAGATGTTGAAGCAGTTTGTTTGGTGTTGCCTTACTAATTCACAGATTGTGTCTCCGCAGGATTGATGACTTCCTGGCTTCCATCAGACTGATCATTGTTAGCATTGTTTACTTTCTGTTTCCTTTTACCTGGAACTGTAGCAACATTTTTATTTTGGAATTTGGAGGGATATGGTTCATTGATACTAATTCATTTATTCTTTCATTGGATTTCTTTCTATTAACTTCTTGGAAGCCATCCTCATCTTGTTGGTCTTTGCTACCAGTGTCACTTGTGTTCTTATTCTCATATGCCTCCTTAGCCTTATCCTTCGGAGCAATGTCTGCTTTTTTGTGCCTACATTACTTTTCCTCATTGTCACGACCCGAAACTGAGCCATGATGGCACTTACATAACCCTCCAATTAGCAAAGCAAACCCAATAATGTGGAAGACATTAAAAGCAGATAAAGTAAGAAAAATGGAAGACATAAATGAGGAAGATAGGGCCAATAGCATATATACATACCAACTGTACTAAATATACAAAAGATGGCCCTAAAGTGACAAAGAAGTCAAAACATACACGAGAACCAACCCGGACCTGGTGTAATCGGTACAAGAGAAACTAAAGTACAGAGTAGCTATACAACAGACTCCGTCTATCCAAAATACAAAATATAGACAAAAATACAAGATGGAAAGCATGTAAAGTCTCCAAGGTGCCGGGAGCTCACCGCGATCCGATCTGCAACAGGCCTCGAACGATGGGAGGATCAGTGAGGTTGGCTCGTACTAGGTGCTGCATCAGAAAAAGATGCAGAGTGTAGTATAAGTACTAAAACAACGGGTACTCAGTAGGCATCATAGGCCGACCGAGCATAGAAAGATAATATATAATATAAATTATAGGAAAGTAAGCTAACTACAGGGATCCACCTAAATCTAGTTATAAAACTGGAAACAAAACTAACTGAACCAACAAGAAGGAAAAAAACAACATAATCCATCCAGGCAACCGACAACCCAAATATACTCAAGCCAATGCAACGTGAAGGGAGAGGATGTGATGCATACATGTATAAAAGTAAAACCAAAAATATTGCATCGGGCGCCCGGAATCTAACATTGGACTCATCAACATATGCATAGAAAGTAAAAACCCAAAATGTCACATCGGGCGCCTAAAATTTAACATCAGATCATCAACATATGCAGGCACTCGGAATCGATCATCGAACTCATCAACAGAAAAGTAAATAAAGAAAAGGTCCAGAAACGTCCTTCGAACCAGCATAAAATAGTGTTTTCCTTTCCTTTCCAAAACCGATAGTAAAACCAAAATAATTTCCTCTAAGGTCCGAAAATCATAGTTACTATAGTAAATCTCAGGTCTGGAACCTACACCTTAATAATCATTCCTTTCTATGCAAATGGCATGAGAATGCAGAATGAACATGTAAATTTCCACGTTTAGAATTTACAGCACATAACAAGGCAGAACAGGGAAAAATACCCTCAAATCAAGAGAACTGACCTGGAAACTCTATCCAAATCAAAGTTATGCCTCTGGCCCACCGATACACACAATGGTGAAATAAAATGGGAAGAGCGGAAAATAACTACAAAAATACCTAAAAGCAACCGCTCTACCTCTAAAACCTCCTAAAAGCATGCTAAGTACCCTATGATAGGCATAACAATTCTACGGGCTCCTACACTAAGGATAACATGAATAATTCTAATCTATGATCCGAAATAGCCAAAATAATACAAGTAACATGATTTAAGCCTAGTTCTACCTAGAGTCCACCTAACATTCCAATAACATATATAATATAAAATCTAACTATACTCAGTCTAGGAAAGTAAACTGTAACCTACCTCGAGGACCTGCCGCAAACATGAACTATCACTCGTATGCCTTCCCCTTTTGAACAGCCTCAGAAAGCTGTCACGCTATCAAGAACATAAACCAAGTGTCAAGACAAAATGGAAATCAGGTCAGAAAATGACCCTCAGGGCCCACATAATGAAATGGAAAACAAAAATCACAATTATGTTCGCAACGGGTTAAGGAACCCATGCCCAAAATTTGAACACGAACGGGTCTTGTTTTAGAGCCCAAAATAGCCCTGAAGTTCAACTAGTTCAAGAGAATTCACAAGGGGAAAACCAATGAAAATTTTCGAGATTAAGGAGGAATTAAGGAGAATTAAATCAACAGAAAAGAGAAGGAGGATATAGGCTACTTACCAGATGAAGAAGACTGAGCAATGGAGTTGAAGCTAGAGCTTGAGAGCTTATCAATGGAGAAATTTCATAATTGTGGAGGAGAAAATGAAGTTGGCAGCTTATATAGATGCCAGGGGTCCCTTCATCGCAATCGCAAAGGACCCCACGCGATCGCGATGATGAGTTGGCCATACCATCGCAATCGTGATGGTCTTGCCATGCGATCACGTAGATCAAGCTGGACTGGGTCCCAGCCTACTTTATCGCAGTCGCGAGGACCAACCCATGCGATTGTGATGGCCAAGAAGCTAGACCATCGCAAACGCGATGGCCACCTTGCGATTGTGATGAACAAGCTAGTCTGCAGCAACCAGCAATTTTCCAAGGCTAAAAAGTCACCCGATGAACCCTCGGGATTCATTCGGAACCCCGTGAACATAAACCAACCATGCTACCCTACCAGAAACAACATTCTGAACTCAATGGAAATGATGAAACTCCCAACGAAGATTGTTTTAATGAAAAGTGGGCCCCATGCCCAAAACCAACTCAGAACTCAATACCCCAAAATAAGTATGGAAGCCTCGAGACCCAAACCAAAGGTCCCTCTAGCCCAAAGTTGACATTTCGGAGCTAATAGCGCTGACGAAATTTCCATCCGAGGTTGTCTTCTTTGAATGATGACCAAAGTCAATCTCACAAGCCAAACTGGCTTAAAAACACAAAAAAAAACACAAAGCTAAACCAAAAACACTCAGACCCATACCAAGGGTCCCACTAGACCAAAATCCCTGTTTTGGAACTAAGGGAACTGTCAGAATTAGATTCTGAGTGTCATTACTACATCCACTACTAAAAGGACTTTCGTCCTTGAAAGTTAGAGAAAGGATAGTACCCGAAGATTTGAAAAGGCGAGGATAGTGGTTCCGTTTGTTGGTCTCAATCTCCCAAGTAGCCTCATCGACAGGACTATATCACCACTGAAACTTAACTGATGGAATCTCCTTGGACCTTAACTTCCTAACCTGTATGTCCAAAATGGAAACAGGATCCTCCTCAAAATCTAAAGACTCATCCAACTGAAATGAATCCCACTGAAGCATGTGAGACTCATCTGGAATATACCACCACAATATAGAGACACAAAAAACTGGATGAACACTTGAAAAAGTAGGAGGCAAGGCCAACTCGTAAGCAACCTCCCCAATGCAATGAAGGCAAATAGCCTAATGAACCTAGGACTGAGCTTACCCTTCCTCCCCAACCTCATCATGCCCTTTATGGGCAATACTTGAATGAACACATTGTCGCCAACCATAAACTCTAGATCCCGAACACTCTGGTCAGCATAACTATTTTGCCTACTCTGGGCAGTGCAAAGTCTCTCCTGGATGACCCAAACTCTATCCATAGAATCACAAACAAGTCAGTTCCACACGGCCTAACCTCGAAAGCATCAAACCAACCCATTGAAGACCTGCACCGCCTACCATATAAAGCCTCAAATGGAGCCATCTGATGCTGGAATGGTAATTATTATTATATGCAAACTCTGCCAAGGCTAAACATTGGTCCCACCGACCCCTGAAATCAATAACACAGGCTCGCAACATATCCTCTAGAACCTTAATGGTATGTTATGACTGACCATCTGTCTGCAGATGAAAAGCGGTGCTAAGCTCAACTCTAGTACCCAACTCTCTCTGAATAGACCTCTAGAAATGTGACATAAACTGAGTACCATGGTCAAAAATAATAGAAACTGGCACATCATACAAATGGACAATCTCTCGAATGTAGATCTAAGCCAACCTCCAGAACTGTAGGAAGTCTGAATCGGCATAAAGTGAACAGACTTTGTCAACCTACCACGATGACCCAAATTGCATCAAATCTCTGCAAGGTACATGGCAAACTGACTACAAAGTCTATAGCTATCCGCTCCTATTTCCACTCCAAAATGGGTAGCCTCTGAGACAAACCTCCTAGCCTCTGGTGCTCAAACTTCACCTGCTGATAGTTCAAGCACCTAGACACGAAAGCTAAAATATCCCTTTTTATCCCATACCACCAGTAGTGCTACCTCAAGTCACGATACATCTTAGCTGCCCTGGGATGAATGGAGTATCTAGAATGATGAGCCTCCTCCAAGATTAGTCTAACCAATTCACCAACTCTAGGAACGCAGATACGACCCTCGATTCTCAGAACACCCTCTGAATCTAAGGTCACCTTCCTAGCCTCATTTCTCAACACCTTGTAATGAATGATCCTCAACCTTGCATCATCAAACTGTTATGCCCAAATCTGCTCCAATAAGGATGATCTAGCCTCAACACAAGCAAGAATATGGCCCAGCTCAGAAATGTCAAGTCTAACTAACCTATTAGCCAAGGACTAGATATCCCGAGCTAAAGGTCACTTCTCTATTGCTAAGAAGGCCAAGCTACACATACTCACTACCTTCCGGCTCAAGGCATCCGCTACCACATTTGCCTTGCCTGGGTGATAAAGAATGGAAATGTCATAGTCTTTCAGTAACTCCAACCACCTACGCTGCCTCAAAATTTAGATCCTTCAGGCTAAAAATGTATTGAAAACTACGATGGTCAGTGAAGATCTCACAATGCACGCCATAAAGATAATGCCTCCAAGTCTTCAATGGGAAGACTACCGCTGCTAACTCCAAGTCATGCATGGGGTAGTTCCTCTTGTGAACCTTTCACTATCTGAAAGCATAAGCAATGGCCCTGCTCAATCAATACAAAACCTAAACCAATACTTGAAGCATCACAATATACAGTAAACTCCTGACCCTCAACCGAAAGAGTAAGAATAGGAGCTGAAGTCAACAAGGCCTTGAGCTTCAAAAAGCTCGTCTCACACTCATTTGACCACTGGAATGGAACATTCTTCTAGGTCAATCTAGTCAATGAAGCTGCTATAGAAGAAAACCCCTTCACAAACTGTCTGTAGTAACCTGCCAACCTGACAAAACTGCAAACCTCAGTAGGAGAAGTAGGCCTAGCCTAATCATAAACTGCTACAATATTCATGGGATCTACCATAATCCCTTTCTTGGACACCACGTGCCCTAGGAATGCCACAGACTCAAGCCAAAACTCATACTTAGTGAATTTGGCATATAACTTATGGTCTTGCAATGTCTGAAGTACAACTCTAAGATACTGCTCATGCTCCTCTCTACTCCACGAATATATTAGAATGTCATCGATGAACACAATCACAAATGAGACCAAGTAGGAACTGAACACATGGTTCATCAACTCCATAAATGCTGCTAGGGAATTAGCTAACCCAAAAGACATAACTGGGAACTCATAATGGCCGTAATGAGACCTAAATGCAGTTTTTGGGATGTCCGTAGCCCTGATCCTCAACTAGTTATAGCCATACCTCAAGTCAATCTTAGATAACACCGTTGGCCACTGTAGTTTGTCAAACAAATCATCAATATGCGGCATTGGATACTTGTTCTTCACTGTTACCTTATTTAATTGTCTGCAGTCAATACACATACGCATGGACTCATAAATTAGTGCGTATGTGTCCAGCTCAACATTAATACCAAATTCAATGTCACTCTTCGGAAGAAGACCTGGAAGATCAGAAGGAAACACATCTGAATACTCGCAAACCACAGGAACTGACCCAACAAAAGGTGTGATGGCACTAGTATCATGGACATAGGTAAGACAGGTTAAGCACCTATTCCCAACCAATCGTTGGGTGCACAAGAAAGATATAACTCCCCTCGACATGTGGCTATCGGCACCCTTCCATATAATAGAAGGGATATCATGCATTCATAGAGTAACAGTCTTGGCGAAGCATTCTAAGACTACATGATAAGGAGATAGCCAATCCATGCCTAAGATCACATCAAAATCAACCATATTAAGTACAACCAAGTCTACCCACGTGTCTCAACCCAAGATAGTCACCATATAAGCCCGATACACCTGATCTACTACTAAAGAATCTCCTACTAGTGTAGATACACGCAAGGGCGCAGGCAATGACTCTCAAGAAGACTCCAGATAAGTAGCATAATGAGAAAATACATAGGAGAATGTAGACCCCAGATCAAACAAAGTAGAAGTAGACTAATGACAAACAAAGATCGTACCTGTGATGACGATATCTGAAGCCTTAGCCTTTGACCGGCCCAGAACTACATATATATAGCCTCGACCACCATGACCACCTGATCTACCAGACTGAGTACCACTTCTAGTACCTTGGATACCACCACTACTACCTTGTGCACTGCCTCTGGCTGGTGGTGCTAGAGCTCTGGGGGCTTGACCTGTCTGATCTTGTTGCCTCTAGTGCAATACCGATAGGCACTCTCTAGAATAGTAGCCTATCTCACCACACTCATAACAACCCCGGATGAATATGCCCCGTTGTGAAGACCTGGCTGAATAAAAACAACTACCACGATATGTGGACCCTGAATAAGCACCTCATAGAGTAGGAATAATACTCTAGATACTCTGACCCTCAGCAATCTGTAATGCCGCTTGAAAAGGCCAGCTTGGCTGGAAACTCTGTTGGTAATGACCTCTACCATAGTAGCCTCTACCACAGGCCTGTGAACCACTGAAACATCCCTAATGGCGAGGTCTCTTATTGCTGCCCCCTTGGGCCTCGTAAAGTATGCCCTCAATAGTGCGGGTATGGTCTACTACCTCCAGAAAGGACTGGCCTGAAGCTACCATACCCTCTGTAACCAAGCGAAGGTGTAAAGTCAATGCTCGGACAAAGCAACGCACCCTCTCGTGCTCGATGGGCAGAATCATAGTGGTGTGCCTAGCAAACTAGTGGAGGCAAACCTCATACTCAGAACCAGATATGTAGCATCGGGCGCCCAAAATTTAACATCGAACTCATCAATATACGCAGGCATCTGGAATCGATCATCGGACTCATCAATAGAAAAGTAAACAAAGAAAAGGTCCAGAAACATCCCTTGGACTAGCATAAAAATAGTGTTTTCCTTTCCTTTCCAAAATCGATAGTAAAACCAAAATAATTTCCTTTAAGCTCCAAAAATCATAGTAACTATAGTAAATCTCAAGTCTGGAACCAAAACCTCAAAAATCATTCCTTTTTATGCAAATGGCATAAGAATGCAAAATGAGCATGTAAATTTCCACGTTCAGAATATATAGCACATAACAAGGCAGAATAGGGAAAAACACCCTTAAATCAAGAGAATTGACATGGAAATCCATCCAAATACAAGCTATGGCCTCGGGCCCACTGATTCACACAATGGTGAAATAAAATGGAAAGAACAAAAAATAACTACAAAAACAGCTAAAACTAAGCGCCCTACCTCTAAAACCTCCTAAAAGCATGCTAAGGACCCTATGATAGGCATAACAATACTATGGGCTCCTAGACTAAGCATAACATGACTAATTCTAATCTATGATCTTAAATGGCCAAAATAATACAAGTAACATGATTTAATACTAGTTCTACCTAGAGTCCAACCTAACGTTCTAATAACATATATAATATAAAATCTAACAAAAATCAGTGTAGGAAAGTAAATCATAACCTACCTCGGGGTCGAACCGCAAACACAAACTATCACTTGTGTGACTTTCTCTTTCGAACAGCCTCAGAAAGCTGCCACGCTATCAAGAACATAATCCAGGTGTCAAGACAAGAAAAATTACACCCATATTGCTATACAAAAAATCAGGATGAAAATTGGGTCGAAAAATGACCCTCGAGGCCCCTGCAATGAAACGGAAAACAAAAATCATAATTATGTTCACAAGGGGTTAAGGAACTCATGCCCAAAAGTTGAGCACGAACGGGACTCATTTTGGGGCCCAAAACAGCCCCGAAGTCCAACTAGTTCAAAGAGAATTCACAAGGGGAAAACCAATGGAAATTTTTGAGATTAGGGAGAATTAAATCAACGGAGAAGAGAAGGAGGATAGAGGGGACTTATCGGATGAAGAAGACTGAGCAATGGAGTTGAAGCCGAATCTTGAGAGCTTATCAATGGACAAATTTTATAATTGTGGAGGAGAAAATAAAGTTGGCATCTTATATAGTTTCCAGTGGTCCTTCGTCGCGATCGTAAGGGTCCCCACACGATTGCTATAATGAGCTGGCTAGAACATCGCGGTCACGATGGTCTAGCCACACGATCACATAGAGCAAGCTGTACCAGGTCCCAGCCAGCTTCATCGCGGTCTCGAAGACCAACCCACGTGTTTATGATGGCCAAGAAGCTAGACCATCGTGAATGTGATGGCTACCTTACGGTCGCAATGAGCAAACTAGTCTACAACACACATCAGCAACCAGCAATTTTCCACGTTCAGAATATATAGCACATAACAAGGCAGAACAGGGCAAAACACCCTTAAATCAAGAGAATTGACATGGAAATCCATCCAAATCAAAGTTATGGCCTCGGGCCCACTAAATCACACAATGGTGAAATAAAATGGAAAGAACAAAAAAAAACTACAAAAACAGCTAAAACTAAGCGCCCTACCTATAAAACCTCCTAAAAGCATGCTAAGGACACTATGATAGGCATAACAATACTATGGGCTCCTAGACTAAGGATAACATGAATAATTCTAATCTATGACCTTAAATGGCCAAAATAATACAAGTAACATGATTTAAGACTAGTTCTACCTAGAGTCCAACCTAACGTTCTAATAACATATAATATAAAATCTAACAAAACTCAGTCTAGGAAAGTAAATCATAACCTACCTCGGGGCCGACCGCAAACACAAACTACCACTTGTGTGACTTCCTCTTTCGTACAGCCTCAGAAAGCTGTCACGCTATCAAGAACATAATCCAGGTGTCAAGACAAGAAAAATTACACCCATATTGCTATACAAAAAATCGGGCTGAAAATTGGGTCGAAAAATGACCCTCGAGGCCCCTGCAATGAAACGGAAAACAAAAATCATAATTATGTTCACAAGGGGTTAAGGAACTCATGCCCAAAAGTTAAGCATGAACGGGACTCATTTTGGGGCCCAAAACAGCCCCGAAGTCCAACTAGTTCAAAGAGAATTCACAAGGGGAAAACCAATGGAAATTTTCGAGATTAAGGAGAATTAAATCAACGTAGAAGAGAAGGAGGATAGAGGGGACTTATCGGATGAAGAAGACTGAGCAATGGAGTTGAAGCCGAATCTTGAGAGCTTATCAATGGACAAATTTTATAATTGTGGAGGAGAAAATAAAGTTGGCATCTTATATAGCTGTCAGGGGTCCTTCATCGCGATCGCAAGGGACCCCACACGGTTGCGATAATTAGCTGGCTAGACCATCGCGGTCACGATGGTCTAGCCACACGATCACGTAGAGCAAGTTGTACCAGGTCCCAGCCAGCTTCATCGCGGTCTCAAAGACCAACCCACGTGTTCATGATGGCCAAGAAGATAGACCACCGTGAACGTGATGGCTACCTCACGGTCCCAATGACTAAACTAGTCTACTACACACAACAGCAACCAGCAATTTTCCAAGCCTAAAAAGTCACCCGATGAACCCTCGGGATTCATTTAGAACCCCGTGAACACAAACCTACCATGCTACTCTACCAAAAGTAGCATTTTGGACTCCACAGAAACGACAAAACTCCCAACGATGATCGTTATAATAAAAGTGGTCCCCATACCCAAAACCAACTCGGAACTTAATACCCCAAAATAATTTTGAAAGCCTCGAGACCTGAACCAAAGATCCCTCTAGCCCAAAGTCGATATTCCAGAGCTAACAGCGCTTACGGAATTTTCATCTAAGGCTTTCTTCTCTGAATGTTGACCAAAGTCAACCCCACAAGCCAAACTGGCTTGAAAACACAGAAAATAACACAAAGATATACCAAAAGCACTCAGACCCAGACCGAGGGTCCCACTAGATCAAAATCCTTGTTTCGGAGCCAACAGAAGTGTCGAAATTTGATTCTAAGCATGTTTACCAAGAATGTTGACCAAAGTCAAAGATTTTATAAGTTCAAGTTCTAAAATAGGGAAATGGGCATAACTACCTAATGAATGGCCCGGGTACCGAACTGTCAGTTTCAGCAAGTCATAAATGACATATAGCCATTGCGGGAAGCTCAAAACACAGAAAAAGCACGAAAAATAGGAAAATTACCTGGAGAGTCATTACACTCATGCCCTTGTAGCTTACAATAGTGACATCATGAGGGTGCTCCCTCATATTTAACTTTCAACCATTATCCATTTTTTGTACCATAAAGCCTATTGAAACCCAACCATATACTATCTTGCTTGGGTTGAAGCAGATCAATCTCATTAGACAAATCAATATACACAGTTCAATAGTTATTATAGTTAGGATATACTATTAACCATCTAGTTTGAGCTATGGTATTATATTTTCATCCTTATGTAAAGATTATTTATTCTATTTATTTGATTCAATAAAGTTTTGTTTTGAATAGATCATTATGCTCACATGTGTGTCCTTTACTTATATAGTAAATTATTTAGTGTATGGAGTTATTGTCACGACCCAACCCATCGTGAGTGGCACCCACCCAACCCCCCGATGAGAAAACTAATAGAGTTCAACCCTTGCCTAGACTAACAGCCTAAAACCAGCAAGCGAAAAGTAAACTAGCAATCAAAACAAATCAAAAACTAATCATAATCATTATCCTGCGGAAAATCACTCCTAGGAACTGAAAGTCATCGTACCAAACATCAATACCAAATATCTGAATACGGGGATGCAACCCCAAAAAATAAAAATGAAATAGTTTTAGGTTCGAAACAAATGGACTGAAACTCTAAGGACAACCCAAGGTAGCTCGAAACAAGTAGCTCACCCTTGAAAGTCAGAATTGTCGGTGCTAAATAAGAGGTCGCGTCTCAATCGCTGGTGGATTTCTTGTACTCACCAAAGACAAGAAAGTGCAGTATCAGTACACCACCACTGTGTACTGGTAGGATCATCAGACAGTTTTCAAGTAAACAACATATTTAAGAGTACAACATATGCAAGTAAATATATGGAAAACATGCAACAAGTATACAGGTCCTAGACTACAAGTCTCTACCTACCTTATCCCAACATGAAATCCATCTCTTACAGTTCTATACCATGAACATGAGCCATTAACTATACTTTTCTGTCTAGCCCAGACCCACCCTGGAATCCCCTCTAGACACATACCAAAAGTAATGATTCCACCCAACCTAAACCAAGACCAACACAGCAGGTATACAAAGTTCCTGGCCACTCAAGGACCACCAACAATAGCACATTTTAAAAGACAACCCGGTCCACTCACGGAACCAATATCAGCCAATGCAATACAACAATCAATGAACCAATGCAAGATGTAATAAAGTAAACCCGTACCAGGCGTGGTACCCGTGCCAACCAAGTGTTATACCCGTACCAGGCGTGGTACCCGTGCCAACCATTTGTTATACCCGTACCAGGCGTGGTACCCGAGCTAACCAAATGTCAACAAACCACAGTCAATATATAAACACACACAACTTGTAAAACCAACAAGTAAACACCGTTCAATCACAAACTGTAAATAGGAACCTAGACATTCCACACAACTTCCCTAAGCAATGTAATGCATATAATCACTTAGACATGAGTACATGAATATACACATTCACAGAAAATCATAAGCCATCACTTACTTCAAAATATTCCAAGCTCTATTCGACCCGAGCTTTCTTGTGTTCCGAATTCCTCTCTCATTCTTGGTCTAAAAAACACACAGTACATACAATTAACACACAAGGCCTGTAAATTACCCAAATTATACCAAATCCCTAAACCCCAGGCCACCCATGATCATCCCACCCTTTTCCCGGGCTTTCCCACCGTTAATTCTCCTAATTCTATCATTTTTATGGATAAAATAGGAAATTAAACAACCTATGATCATAATAATGTACTTTAATCCATACCCAAGAACACACATGCTTGAAATCCCCTTCCTTCCCCGAATTCCACCATCCCTAGGTTATTCTAACCTTTCCTAAATTCCCTCCTAGCAATTCTACTGCATAGGAAACATAATACAAAGATTGGGGGCCAAAAACCTTACCTTGGGGAAGAATTTTGACGGAAAAAGAAAGAAAAACGCCTGGAATCGCCTAGCCCTTCTCCCAAAATAAAATTGTAAAAAACTGAATGTTTTGGGAGCTATTTCTGCATTAAAATCTCGTCAGCCAGCTATGGTGGTCCTCGCTCTACTATAGTGGTCCCGCTATAGCGGTAGGCAGTTGCTATAGCGGTCTTAAGTAGGTTGACCGCCCTTTGACTGCCGCTATAGAAGTAATTTCCACCGCGATAGCGGTGGCCGCTATCGCACGCGGTTGCATCTGTCATGGACAGAAGGTCCAGAAATTTCCCAGTTTTGGCTATTTTACAACACACTTGCTTTCCCCGACAATCCAAAACAACCCCTTCACGTCAAACGCGATTCCAGGAGTTCTACCTACCCAAATGCGATTCCGAAAAGTCCCCCGAACTCCTTTATGTCTTGGCTACGTGGAAAACTAGCACGAAGCAAGACATAAATACCAATCCTTACCCGAATTTCCCTAAACTCTACCTTGCTCCAAAACTGGTCGAGGCTAGCCTAGCCCAGAATTTCAAACCCCCAAATCTAGAATTTTCTAACTCTAAAACTTGGCACGATTGGACTACCCATAACGATGGACCCTGTCATTACAACAGATACCAATTTACCCATTGTTCGTCCTCGAATGATCAAACCCAAAATTACAAAAATAAAAATAAGAAAGTGTAGTACCTGAATCCTCAAACAATCAAGGGTACTTATCCCGCATATCCTTCTCGATTTCCCAAGTGGCTTCCTCAACTGGATGATGCTACCACTGAACCTTCACCATATCAATCACCTTTGTCCTCAACCTCTGGACATCTCGAGCAAGAATCAAAACTGGTTCCTCTTCATAACGAAGGTCCTTATCAAAAAGTATCTCATCCCACTTGACAATGTAATCCCCATCCCCATGGTATCGCTTAAGCATGGATACATGGAATACCAGATGGACGCCCGACAAACTAGGTGGCAGTGCTAACTTGTAAGCCACTGGCCCCACAATTTCAAGAACTTCAAACTGACCGATAAACCGAGGGCTAAGCTTGCCTTTCTTACCAAACCGCATAACCCCTTTCATTGGTGATACCTTGAACAATACCTGCTCACCAACCTGAAAGTCCATGTCCCGGACCTTGCGATCTGCATACTCATTCTGCCTGCTTTGAGCAGCCAGCAACTTGGTCTGTATGCCTTTTACATTTTCCTGCGCTTACTTCACTAAGTATACGCCCAGAGGCTTTACATCGCCTTCCTAAAACTACCCAACTGGTGATCTACAGTTCCTCCCATACAGGGCCTCGGATGGTGCCATATCGATACTGGAGTGGTAGGTATTGTTGTACGAGAATTCGCACAATGATAGAAACTGGTCCCATTGACCCCCGAAGTCCATTACACATGCTCTCAGCATGTCCTCCAATACCTGGATTTTCCTTTCCGACTGACCATCAGTCTGAGGGTGGAAGGTTGTGCTAAAGGTGAGTTATGTACCCAACTCTTCGATTAACTTGCCCCAGAACTTAGAAGTAAACTGCATACCCCTGTCTGAAATGATGGACAGTGGTACCCCATGCAGTCTCACAATCTCCTTCACACAGATCTTATCCAATTGCTGCGGATTATAATCTACCCTGACCGGAATGAAATGAGAGGACTTGGCCAGCCTGTCATCAATGACCCAAATTGAGTCATACTTCTCCAATGTCTTGGGAAGACCCACCACGAAGTCCATGGCTATTCTTTCCCACTTCCACTCTAGAATTGGCATTCTCTGAAGTAGTCCTGCAGGTCTCTGATGTTCATACTTTACCTGCTGGCAGTTCTGACATTTGAACACAAAGTACACTATGTCCCTTTTCATCCCGGGCCACCAGTAATGCTGCCTCAAGTTCATGATATTTTGGTCACACCCGGATGAATTGAGTACCGCAAACCATGAGCTTCTGCCAAGATTTCTGTATCATATCATCCGCCCAAGGAACACAAATCCTCTCCTTGAAATGCAACACTCCACCAGAGTCTAACATGACGTCTCTGGACTCCCCGGATATTACCTTACCTCGCAACTTACCCAATTTCGGATCCTGAAACTGTTTTGCCTTTATTTCCTCTATAAAGGTGACCTTGACCTCAATGCTGGCCAACAACCCACCTTGATCTGAAATACCCAAGTTCATGAACTAGGCCTCCAAAGCCTGAATCTCCTTAGCTAATGGTCATTTGGACGCCCCCAAACAAGCCAAGCTACCCATGCTAACAGTTTTCTGGCTTAATGCGTCTGCCACCACATTAGCCTTACCCGTATGGTACTGAATGTCACATCATAATCCTTCAATAACTCCATCTACCTCCTCTGCCTCAGATTCAAATCCTTCTGAGTGAAAATGTGTTGCAGACTGCGATGATCTGGAATACCTCACACTTGATACCATAAAGGTAGTGTCTCCAGATTTTCAATGCAAAAACCACCGCTGCCAACTCAAAATCGTGAGTCAGGTAATTCCTCTCCTGCACCTTCAACTGCCTGGATGCATAGGCTATCACATTCCTATCCTACATCAACACAGCACCCAAACCAGAATGTGAAGCATCACAGAAAACAACAAAGTCTTTACCTTCAACCGGCAAGGACAAAATAGGGGTTGTGGTCAAAAGTGTCTTGAGCTTTTGGAAGATCTCCTCGCACTTGTTGGACCATACGAACGGTACTTCCTTCTGTTTCAGCCTGGTCAGGTGAGTAGCAATAGAAGCAAAATTCTTAACAAACCTCCGGTAGTACCTCGCGAGCCCAACAAAACTCCTCACCTCGGTCACAGAGCTAGGCCAAACCCAACTCTTGACTGCCTCAATTTTCTGGGGATCCACCATCACCCTTTTTTTGACACTACATGCCCCAAGAATGCCACAGAAGTCAACCAAAACTCACACTTAGTGAATTTTTCATAAAGCTTTTGGTGCCTCAAGATATCCAGCACAATACGAAGATGATTAGCATGCTCATCCCTACTCTTAGAGTAGATCAAGATGTCATTGATGAACACGATAACGAAAGAATCCAAGTAGAACTTAAACACCCCACTTATCAAACTCATGAATGCTACTGGTGCATTGGTCAAACCAAATGACATTACTAGAAACTCATAATGCCCATACCGAGTCCAAAAAGCAGTCTTTGGAATGTCCTCAGGTCTAATCTTTAGCTGATGGTACCCCGACCTCAAGTCAATTTTTGAGGACACTGATGCACCCTGAAGATGGTCAAACAAATCATCTATACGAGGTAGAGGGTACTTATTCCGAATGGTCACCTTGTTCAACTGCCTATAGTCTATGCACATTCGCATACTACCATCCTTTTTCTTTTCAAATAAGACCGGAGCATCCCAAGGCGAAGCATTGGGATGTATAAATCCCTTATCTAGGAGTTCCTGTAGTTGAGTCTTAAGTTCCCTTAACTCTGTCGGAGCCTTACGATACGGAGGAATGGAAATGGGATGAGTGCCTGGCTCCAAATCAATACAAAAATCTATGTCTCTGTCCGGAGGCATACCAGGCAAGTCCGCTAGAAACACCTCTAGAAATTCAGAAACCACTGGAACTGACTCAATAGGAGGAGACTCCACACTATCATCCCGGAGATGAGCCAAGAAGGCTAGACACCCCCCTCCTCACTAGCTTCCTAGCTCGGACAAACGAAATTATCTTAACTGACTTAGGCATGTACACACCTTCCCACTCTATTCTATCCTTACCCAGAATTTCTAGAGCCACAGTGTTGGTGTTACAGTTTAACATAGCATGATAAGGAGATAACTAGGTTATACCCAAGATAGTATCAAAATCAGCCATATCCAGAATTACCAAGTCTACCCAAGTATGTAACCCCACAAACACAATGGAACAGTCACGATATACAAGAGTCACAACCACTGACTCTCTAACTGGGGTAGAAACATAGATGGGGGTATCAAGGATATCACAAGTCAAACCCAGCCCCAAAGCAAAACTCACAGACACATAAGAATATGTAGAACCTGGGTCAAATAATACCAAAGCAATTTTATCACAGACAAGAATAGTACTTATGATCACCGCATCTGAGGCTTCAGCCTCAGTCCTCCCTGGAAAAACATAGTAATGAGCCCGATCATCAATCTGGGCAATTTCCCCGGGCCGGCTACACCGCACCTCTGTCTGCGCCATTATTCCCTCGGTCTCCACTGCCTCCCTGAAAATTACCTCGCCCACCCTGTGGATGACCCCTAGCATTACCGCCTCTACCTGCCGGAACCACTACTCTAGTCTCTTGCTGACCCTGGTTACCTGTCTGCCTATGTGGACACTCCCTCTTAAAGTGGCCTAACTCACCCTAATAAAAGCAACCACGGTCAAGAGTAGGTCTGCTAGCTGATGTATAGGACGCTCTCTGGCCTCTAGGAGCTCAAGACTGAGCTCCCTAATGACCACCTATAGTAGCTGGCACAGCTGACTGGATAGGACAGGCCGGATAAGCCTGATGATGCTGGCCCCTGGAGTATGAACCACCATAGTTTCCCTCATTCCGGGGCTTCTTGGCTAAAGCCTTAGCCTGCCTCGCATGCCTAAATCCCTTAATCTTCTTCATATAATCCACCACATCATTAAAACCCTTTCCCGAAGAAGTCATATGCACCGACAGTACATGCAGTTCACTATTCAGACCCTTAACAAACAATCGGACCCGTTCCTCCTCAGAACCTAACATTTGTGTAGCAAAATGAGACAACGCATGGAACTTAGCCTCATAAGATGAGACTGATATGCTACCCTGCTCCAAGTTTAGAAACTCATCCTTCTTCTGATCCCTCAAAGTACGGGGAACATATTTCTCTAGAAATAATGCGTGGAACTTCTTCCAAGTCAGTGGAGGTAGAATAGAAGACCGACCCTTAACATGAGACCTCCACTACTGTTTGGCATTACCCTGCAGCTGAAAAGTGACAAACTCCACCCCATGCTGACGTACAATACCCAACTTGTGCAACCACTCATGGCAATCCAGGATGAACTCATAAGCATCCTTCTTGTCAGTACCCTGAAACATCGGAGGTTTCAGCTTAAGGAACATAGTCAGCATCTCATGCTTATTACCTGTCATCACTGGGCCTAGCATGGGCCTGAGGAGATCATTTGTGCCCAAAGTTGCATCTATCCTTGGTGTTGTAGCAACCGCTGGCTGAGTATCCAAGGCTTGATTTTCATAAGTTGTGGGTATGGCTCCAGCACCAACCAACCCACTCAGAATATCCCACGCCTGCTTAAAAGCTTCTGGTTTCATAGTAGGAAGGCCTGCACCCCTAACCGGTGCCGCTTCCTCTTGAGCCCCTCCATCCTCTATAACCACTTCTTCTACGTCCTCAGCCACATGATCCAGAGGTGGGGAAGGGGTTACCTGGCTTGCAGCAGCAGCTCGAGCTCAACCCCTGGCAGGTGCGGCTCTAGCTCATCCCCTACCCCTTCCCCTACCTCTGCCATGAACTTCCGGGCCTGGTGCTGGGACCGCTGGCCTTGCTCCATTATTCCTTATAGTAACCATCTGCGGACAGAAGAGTGAATGAGGTTAGATACCAATTTGTATCACCAGATACCAATTGGAATCGAGTTATAGCACGAAGGAAAGAAGGAAGAGATAGTTTTTCCTAATGCCCCATAGCCTCTAGAAGAAAACTACGGACATCTCCGCACCATTATGCAAGACTCTACTAGACCTATTTAGTACGACGAGATCAACAAACCTAGGCTCTGATACCATCTTTGTCATGACCTAACCCATCGTGAGTGGCACCCACCCAACCCCTGGATGAGCGAACCAATAGAGTTCAACGCTTGCCTAGACTAACAGCCTAAAACCAGCAGGCAAAAAGTAAACTAGCAATCAAAACAAATCAAAACTAATCATAATCATTATCCTGCGGAAAATCACTCCTAGGAACTGAAAGTCATCGTACCAAACATCAATACCAAATCTCTGAATACGGGGATGCAACCCCAAAAGATAAAAATGAAATAGTTTTAGTTCCAAAACAAATGGACTGAAACTCTAAGGACAACCCAAGGTAGCTCGAAACAAGCAGCTCACCCTTGAAAGTCAGAATCGTCGGTGCTAAATGTGAGGTCGCGTCTCAGTTGCTGGTAGATTTCCTGTACTCACCAAAGACAAGAAAGTGCAGTATCAGTACACCACCACTGTGTACTGGTAGGATCATAAGCCAATTTTCAAGTAAATATCATATATAACAGTACAACATATGCAAGTAAATATATGGAAAACATGCAACAAGTATACAGGTCCTAGACTACAAGTCTCTACCTACCTTGTCCCAGCATGAAATCCATCTCTTACAGTTCTATACCATGAACATGAGCCATTAACTACACTTTTCCGTCTAGCCCAGACCCACCCTGGAATCCCCTCTAGACACATACCAAAAGTAATGATTCCACCCAGCCTAAACCAAGACCAACACAGCAGTTATTCATAGTTCCCAGCCACTCAAGGACCACCAACAATAGCACCTTTTAAAAGACAACCCGGTCCACTCATGGAGCCAATGCAATACAATAATCAATGAACCAATACAAGATGCAATAAAGTAAGCCCGTACCAGGCGTGGTACCCATGCCAACCAAGTGTTATACATGTACCAGGCGCGGTACCCGTGTCAACCATTTGTTATACCCGTACCAGGCATGGTACACGAGCCAACCAAATGTCAACAAACCACAGTCAATATAAGAACACACACAACTTGTAAAACCAACAAGTAAACACTGTTCAATCACAGACTGTAAATAGGAACCTAGACATTCCACACAACTTCCCTAAGCAATGTAATGCATAAAATCACTTAGACATGAGTACATGAATATACACATTCATTGAAATCATAAGCCATCATCTACCTTGAAATATTCCAAGCTCTATTCGACCTGAGCTTTCCCGTGTTTCGGATTCCTCTCTCGTTCTTGGTCTAAAAACAACACACAGTACATACAATTAACACACAAGGCTTGCACATTACCCAGATTATACCAAATCCCCAAACCCCAGGCCACCCATTGTCACGACCCGATTTCTCGGTCATGATGGCACCTACAACCCCCCAGTAGGCGAACCAATTCTCGTAGCCCAGGACAGTTAGTAATGGGCTACTATCTAACAAATAAGCGGGAGGGTAGTTTAATAAGCAAAAGTAAGGGAACAAGATGAAGAGAATAGATAACACGAATATATATATACATATGCGGAAACTAAACCCAACCCCAAGACCTGGTATCATAGTATAGAGCCAAAACTACATACATGGAGTGCAAACGATCCCAAACAATATATACAGATGTCTCTGAATGGTAATAGAGTACATGAAGCAAAAGATAAACTAAAGCTAAGCTCCGATCGCCAAGAGCTCACCCTCAGTCTGAAGTAGTCCCCAGCAGATCTCCAAGCACGAATCACAGCGATCTAACGGCGATGGTCCACGCTAGGATCTGCACCCAAAGATGCAGGGGGTAGGGTGAGCACCAAATGCGAAGCATAAGGTACCCAGTAGGTATCATAGGCCGATTGGGCACATATAAGATAAAAGCGTAGTAATAGACAGAACAGAAGCAAGTAGTCACAGAAATCAACAAAAGGTACACAGGAACTAGCCCAGAGGGAAATCAACAGAACCACGTGTGAGGCCAGTAAGCCGAATATATACACCATAGGCACAGGTGAAAGTGAGAAATAACGCACCTGGGGTCCATGCAATAACAGTGTATACATGATAAGTTTATGAAATGGATGGTATACCGGTAACCTCAAGTGTAAGAAGAGAGAAAGAGTAATGATAGGCATGCTCAGAGACATGAATCAAACTCAACTAATCATATCAATCTCAATCCAGAAACTAACAGTTTAGCAGTAACCAATTTCGTACTTAACCGTAACAGGAAACAATTCTGTAAGTAAATAGCAAGAGTCTACCTACAGTCCCCCGCCCGCCCATACAACCGAGGAACACAAACAAGTGAAAACAAACCCTCCGGCATCCCATACTACTGGAGCGTACAATCAACAAACAACAACCAAGGGTGGAACCTCAAACAATGAATGATATGATGCATGAAGATCTCAAGTGAAATGGTATCTCTGTATGTACCTCCTCCGGTGCCGATCCGGCCCAGCAGGTAGGTTCCATGGAAGGACACTGCCCGTATACCTCTACTCCATCGTATACCCTTCCTCCGGCACACGCAGCCCGCAGCCCCAGGCCCGGATGGCAAGGTCCATGGAGGTCCCTGACCCCATACTAAAACTCAGTATCAAAACATGTCGTCCGAAAGCAAGTCCGGGTTCAAGATAGAGACCCAGTCTCGAATATGCATGCCCTGACCCTGTCCAGGAATAAAGTAGTAGGAAAATATCTCAAAAACCCCTCCAAGGGTGCCCGGGCATAACCTGGTCTAAACAGTAGAAAGTCATCTCAGGTGCTCAGTCCGACCGAGGCTAAAAATCATCTCAAGTAGCAAGGAAACTCAACTAGCACCCAGGACCTGCTGAGTCTAGCGTTAATCATAAAACTGGTGTTTTAAAACATAATTTTACTTTCTTTTACCCAGGAATATTCACAAGTTAAATCAAACCATTTCCAAATCATTTCCATAAAAAACAGGCCCCCGGGGCCATGCAAGGTTAGAAAATAGTGTCAGTAGGCCCGAAGCCAAAACCATAGTAAAACATGGATAAAACCTCTTTATATGCATGAAAATGGTATGATCACACACAATAACTGCCCAACAGCCCACAATCAACCTATCGACCCTGCACAGGCCCACAGCTACTCAGCAAGCATAACCAGCCTAGAAGGATAGTTCTATGCCCGGGACTCGCGGACATTCCCAAAATCCCACCTTCTATGTTCCAGAGTCAACAAGGCCTCACAGGACCACAAGGGTAAATAAAATATATCGGCAAGTACTACAAGCAACGGAGGAACAAAAGTAGTCGGACATGAATAAAGCGGTCGAGGTATGTGGTACCAACCTAATAAACCAACCCAAAGATGCCCATTAATACAATTTTATCCTATATATGTGGAGTCTAGGGAAAATAAACCGTAACCTACCTGTCGTCCGATGACAAGCTCCTAGGACGACGATGTCCAAGCCTGAACTGTTCCGAGAAGCTCCGAAATGAAATCAAACTCGAATTTTGGCTTGAATAACTTGACGTGGATGATCGATTTTGTTTTGGTGATCAAAGATAGCATTAAAAATGATTCTCTCGAGCTTAGTACTCATCCGCAACCCAAGATATCAATATACGAAGATCAATTATCGATCAAATTCTAGTTACGTGTTAAGAGAAAAGAAGAAGCTATAACGTGAAGATTAAATTCATACGTAATCTTGACTTTGATTTAACAAGGAATACAATCCATAGTTGTGAATATAGAACACATATACCTATATATATCTATAGGTCACCTACAGTAGACAAATAATGGATTAATTTACAATCCTTTAAAGATTAACATTATGAAATTGACACTATGCTGCCACTATTCCAATTTCTTATGTGTTGTGTTAGCCCCCCACTTCCACGTGTGAGGTAGGGTGGTGCCACAAGGTTAATTTTTATCTCATTACACATATACTCGGGTATTGCATAGATTCGTGGTAAAATAAATATAATTTTTAAATATACCATAATCATTAGAAAATTATTTCGAATAAAACCTACTATATTATAATAATAAATTTCAACATAACTAAATTTACAATCTCCGTTAAAATATTACAATATATAAAAACCTTATAAAATAAATACATATACAATTATATCGTAACAAAAATATTTTTCATAAACCTTTAAAATATTTTGAAAAGGTAATAATAATATAATTTTCTACCACATTCAACTTTTAAATTAAATATTTTCAAGTACGCACGATTTCGATACTCAAGAACTCTCTTGTAACCCTCCCTTATGTTTTCTCACTATTTCAGAACTGAAATGGCATTTTAAAACGTGAAGTTGAGGCTTTACATCGATTTTGACCCGACCCGGTTTGCGACCCGGTTTCTGCCAGACTGTCTGCGGTAAAACAGTCATAACCTTTTACTCCGAGATCAGTTGGACGTGAGATTTTGTGCGTTGGAAACTAGACTCGTAGATCTTTGATTTGGTATTTTGGGGGACTTCTAACTCTTTATATATTGAAAGAAAAGCTCTGAAATATTTTACCCAAAGTTCAGAAAATTTATTAAAGAAACTTACGATAACTTTTTCCGACTTGCTTGACTTTAAAACTTATCATACGACCAAACAAATGGACCCGGCACCGAAATACTAGTCCCGACAAGCCTTAAATGACTTGGGGTCGCTAGAAACAAGCTCTAACGGTACAAGGAAAACGTATGCGTGGAAATAACCGGAAGGGTCATTACATCATCCACTACTAAAAAGGACTTTCATCCTCGAAAGTCAAGGTCAATGGGGTACCAGAAGGCTCAAACAGCTGCGGATACTGAGCCCGCATATCTCTCTCGGTCTCCCAGGTAGCCTCATCGACTGGACGGTGCCTCCACTGAACCTTAACAACTAGGATCTCTTGAGACCTCAATCTCCTGACATCTCTGGCTAAAATAGCCGCCGGCTCCTCAACAAAGGCTAAACCCTCACCCAACTGAACTGAATCCCACTGCAACACATGATACTCATCTGGGACATAATGATGCAACATCGAAACATGAAATACAGGATGTATAGCTGAAAACATCAGAGGCAAGGCTAACTGATAGGCAACGCTACCAACCCTCTGAAGAATCTCAAACGGCCCAATGTACCTGGGGCTAAGCTTGCCCCGCCTACCAAATCTCATCACGCCCTTCATGGGCGATACATGGAGAAACACCAAGTCACGGACACTAAAGTCCAAGGCACGAAGCCTACGATCAGCATAACTCTTCTGCCTGCTCTGAGCCGCACGCAGTGTGTCCTGAATCGCTCGGACCCGATCTAAGGAATCTCGAAACAAATCTGTGCTCTGTGTCCTAGAACTAAAACCATCAAACCAACCTACTGGTGATCTGCAACGCCTGCCATACAAAGCCTCAAAAGGTGCCATGCCGATACTCAAATGGAAGCTGTTATTATAAGCAAACTCTGCCAAGCGAACAAACTGATCCCAAGAACCTCCAAATTCAAGAACACAGGCCCGAAGCATGTCCTCCAGAATCTGAATGGTCCTCTCGGACTGGCCATCTGTCTGAGGGTGGAAAGCGGTACTAAGATGAACCTCTGTACCCAAATCTCGCTGAATAGCCCCTCAGAACTGAGATTGTGAACTGAGTGCCGCGATCTGAAATAATAGAAGCTGGGACCCCATGCAACCGAACGATCTCACGAAGGTAGATCTGAGCTAACCTCTCTGCGCCATAAGAAGTCTGAACCGGCAAGAAATGTGCCGACTTAGTCAGCCTATCAACAATCCCCCATATGGAATCAAACCCATGAGAA